>VYZQ01065248.1:0-13905 GCA_013400655.1 Mystacornis crossleyi
GAAACAAACCAAGACAAAAGGGGGCAATTGGGCCCCTCCCTTTTGACTAGGTCTTTTTGTTTCTCTTAAGTACCCAACAATGTGCCTTAACATGGGGAAAAATTCTTTGAGAGGAAAAAAAAGAACACACACACACACACACACACACGCAGAACAAAAAAAAAAAAACCTCTTAAAAACCCCAACATTATTGATCTACTGAAGAGTAGTAGGGCTCTTAAGAGAGACCTGAACAGGCTGAATAGATAGTTTAAATCCAAAAATACGAGGTTTAAGAAGACCAAGTGATGGGTCCTGCACTTTGGTTGCAACAACCCCCCACAGGCGCTACAGGCTGGGGAGAGAGTGACCTGACAGCAGCCAGGCAGAAAGGGACCTGGGGGTACTGATTGCTGGCAGAGTGAACATGAGCCAGCAGTGTGCTCAGGTGGCCAAAAAGGCCAAAAGCATCCTGGCCTGTATCAGGAACAGTGTGGCCAGCAGGACCAGGGAAGGGATTCTTCCCTGTACTCAGGCACTGGTGAGGCCACACCTTGAGCTCTGTGTCCAGACGATAATTACTTACATCCACTGCCTTCAGCAGGCTATTGCTAGATAAAATTCAATTGTTTTGAAAATCTGCTAATTTGCCTTTCTTGTTTTCTCTTTGTTTGAGTACATTTTTCTCTTAATATTGCTTCAGTGATGTTTTGAATTGTGTTATTGTTTTAAAAGGCACTTCAACAAAAAGTAAAACAACATCTGCCAAAAGCTGTTGTTTCTGTAATTTGGTTTACAATTATACAGCACCACACTGAGAGGGGACTCTTTCCTGTTCCTAGAAATGTTTGTTCCTCTCACAATATTGCAGTCAGTTACATAGTTATTGTACTGCTTATTCTTCCAGATGACGTGCACACAAACAACTTTTCTTTTTCTTCCTTTTCTTTTTTACTTATAGACCACTTCTTTCATCATCTTCTTAACCCATTAAACTTACAGACTCTAACTGTTGCTACCTCCCTATTTTCCTCCACCTCGTAATGGAGGTGACAGTTTTCTGTTATACAGAAACACTTCCTACATTTTTAAGCCAATGTCGTCCATGGATTATTGAAGCATTTCTTCACTTAATATTATATTTTTCTGTGAATGGTACCCAAAGTATTTGCAAGTCTCTTCCACTTTTGATGTGGATGTCTACTATATCTTTCAAGTAATAAAGGAAATCTTCAAATTGAAAATATCAAAAATCATAATTTCTTCTATCTCTGGTTGATAGTAGTTCATTGATAGTTTTCTCTGACTATAGTTTTTCACCCAGTCCATCAATTTTAAAGCAATGGCTTTCAGGTCATGCATTTCCCTGTTAGCTGAAACTTTTTCTTGAATAAATAATATATATTAGCAAATATTTTTCTCTTATTAGTTAACTCAGCTATTCTGTAAGAGAAGAAAACAGTTTGGCTACAAGGGATTTATACTGACACATCCATGCTGTAGATTTCTTGTCACCTCAATATTCTCCAGATCTAAAATGTCTTAAGAAATATCAGATTGGTAATATTGCCAGTACTGCGCCAGTATTAAATACTGAGTTCATTCCTTGAGTGAACTATGTCTAATAGCTCTCCTTGGTCCATTTTCTTCTCAATATAAGCTTATGTTCCCCATTTCATGGGACTAGCTTATATATTCTGCAGTTTACTGATTTAAATTACACCATCTTATGATTCTGCACCTTAAAAAGAAGGACAATATACTTTTTAATTCGTTATTAATGTTTGATAAGATGTAAAAATAAGTTATGTTAATGAATTAAAGGTTTTCCTCTGAAACTATGAATGTAATAGTTACTCTAGAGGACAGAATACATCACTCAAGAAGGAGATTTTGAGGGAGCTTTTTGTTTGTTTGCTGTTTGATTAATAAAACAAGACCTGATATTTGCACTTAAATTACTTCTGTGAAAGAGCTTAACATCATACAGTGAGAGATATTTGACAAGGTGCAGCTTAGGGTGCCAACATTCAAATCTCCTTGTGGTACATGGCCACTAATTTTCTCTGTCTTATCAAGACAGTAATTCTTCCTGTGCAATCATAAAACTTAAGGTGCAATAATTGTTTAAGAACAGATCCACTGCAAAAAGTTTCATTTTTCTGCTGTGTTTCTATTCACCTTCTCCACGAGCAAAGACGAAATGGCAGAAACAGATTTATACACAAGCATGCATTTGTTCCAAAGATGAATTTCCTTTTTAGCATTTTGTTCACAACCTTGTCCATGACTTCTTTGTTTCACTCCCTGTAAGTATAATACAGTAGAAACAATTTTTTTTTAATAGCTCTTTCTTACTGTTGGAAATAAGCAACATGCATGTATTACATATTACCATAACTAGTCTATCACCCACAGTACAGTAAGCAGTGCCTGAGAAACACTGAACCACTGAATGTAACAGAGACAATTAACTGAAAGTAAAATGATTTAAGACCTACTTTCTAAAGGCTGCAGTTGGTGATAGCATTTGTCAGTGTACTGTTAGTTTGAATCCATTTAGTTCAACTGTTGGCATCACACACTGTTCTCTTAACATCGAACTGTCACATCACCAGAATTGGTCCTTGTTGGGGCAGAAAACATCTTCATCACACAGACTTGAAGTGACAGTGCAAAGGTTGACCTTAATGAGTCCCTTTGTTGGGTGACTATTATTGTCATCTTTACTTATGTAAATCATCAAGATTTACTCGAAGGAAATCCTTACCATTCACATTGTATCTTCTATTCTGTAATCAGCCTAAATAGCCAGTACTATTAAAACTTACAAAGAATATTTGTCAAGCATGTCTTACATGGCCTCAGAATATTCTACATATCATGATTAAAAAATATGTGAAATATGAGGAGAGAAGAGAGGGAGAAGAGAAAATTGTGTTGACCCTGAATATCTTGTCTTCCATAGTGTAAAAACTGTGCACCAAAAAGCAAGGTGTGTAATAAACTGTATATAAATGGAAAGTTCCTTTTCCCTCCCTCCTCAATTCTCAGCATTCATATCAGTGAAAACTTTGTTTGAATATGGACCTGATAGAAAACACAGGAGGGCTTCCATACCTGCCCCAATTTAATAAAACGTCTGATTTCTATATCATATTAGGCCAGTTTTGAAAGCCATTAATGCTTTATATATCAGCCTCTTGTTCTTCTGATTTTTTATAACTATAAATAAGACTTTGGACAGACACTGAATCTCACGGCTTTGAATTTTACCATTTATAGCAATAACAAAATACAGAAACCATTCGGGTTGCCTTAATATGTAATAACTAGAAAAAGTAAATCAGTGAAGTGACAAAGTCGAACCTAGTTTTACACGTCATCTTCAGATATTTCTGGTGCCTTTAAAAACTTAAAGCTTCATGGATTTCAAAACTCTCTGTTAGTTTTAGGGCAAATTTTAAATCTGAACCTTCAGCTGGCAGGATTCAGAAAAAAAGAAGTCCACTCCAGTTGTGTATTCAGAGTGATGTGAAGTAATTTGGTATCCCAAAAGTAGGGACAGAGAATGTTATTAAAGATATCATCTCTGATGTTCAAAAAAGAAAGCACTCTCTGAAAGAATTTTGTAGAATTTTCAAAAATAATTTTGTAAATTAATACTCTATCCAAGCTAGCAAAATTTATAATTATGACATGTAACAAAATACTACAACTTAATATTCAAAATTGCTCTTAATATATTAATGAATGCAAAAATCACTTGCAAAGACTGGTGCTATATTATTCTTACCAGAAAACTGGAGGTAGTTGTTATGCCTGAAAGTCTTATCAATTCAATGAATAGTGGAGTATAAACAAAACCAAACTTCTGCCATTTATAAGACAAGCTAAAACCTGCTCTAACACACACTACTGAGCAAGAATTGAGCAGTGATATGAAGAAAACAGATCTGATCTACTTTTGTGACTCGTCTGTGCATAAACATGACAGTAAGATTACTGAAGTTACCACGTGCTGGTGGTCAGAGATTTGAGTGTCTAAAATAAAGCTTGACATGAAAGGGCTGGCTTTTTCTCCTCTCTCTCTCTCAGCCTTACAGATGCAAAACTGAAACCATTAGATGAAGGTTTTACAGTCAATGAGTAACATAATAACCAAGTTGTCCCATACTACCCTTCCAAATGCAGTTCTCCTGGTATTTGCATCCGCCTTTGGTCCATGCACAGGACCCAAGCAGGAGAGGAGACCAGCCTGACACTGCTGGTTGTGACTGACAGCTGCCTGCTGTCCATCTTACATAACAGATTTTCAGCAATAGTGATCAGACTGATCGAATTATGGAAACATAATTCTGCAGTAGCAGCTTAACTCACTTGAATGACTGTGCTGTGCTAAATCACATTTGTTGTTGACCTGTACTTTTTATTAAGGACCAATGTTATAGACATGAGGAGAAAATTCGATAGGAGGCCGAGTTGTTAAATATGGCTCTTCAACAACAATTTTGAATTGTAGGCCCCAGCTCTTTCGAGAGTTGGGGTTTATCCAAAGGAATATTACAAGTTTTGGATGGGATATTTTAAAGATATACCTGCACTCATGCTTAAAAGAGCAGATGTGTAAATTTTTTTTCTCTTCAGTATAGTTTAAAATATCTTTTTCTTTAGCATAGTTTACAGCAAGGCGTAAGACTGTTGTCATGCATTTAAGGTTATTTGAATTCAGCATTCTATCAAAATGATGTCTCCTTTAATTCCCTTTATAGATGGTATGTATTGATTTTCACTCCCATCTGTGATGATCCACTTTTGCCCATAAAAAAAGATGTTATTGTGCAGTGCCACTTAAAAAAAAATTAGGCTAAGCATAGGTATTTCTAGAAGTCACCATCATACACAAATTTCACAATTTACATTCTACAGTTAGGAAAATCAAAATCTATACACCCTGTTTTCACCATGAACAAAACGGAATTTTACTTTTGTAAAAGTAAAATTGTACTAACAATTTGATTCTGATAACTAATAACAGGATTTTTTTTTTTCTGTTACTTGCTTTAATAAAATCAGTATGGTACATTTTAATTTCTGCAGGGTTTTTGTGAGTAGATTACTTGGCACCCTGTTTTTTATTTCTTGCCTGGGTATTGTTTGGAGTGCCAATATTTCAGAAATGTCATGGTTATTAGTGGTTTTTATTTCTTTTTCATCATTTTTTCCCAAATCCCACTCACTTAAGGGGTATAATTCATCTTCATGTACAACCACAACATCAAGGTTCAAATTGGCCTTACTTTAGGGTGTGAATCCCAGCACTTCCAGTATATTTATCGTAAGCTTGGGACCACGGCCATTCTGTGTCTTGATTATGAGTCAAAGGGAATTGCACTGTCAGAGTATAGAACAATATCATAAATTCAACCTGCTGATTTGCTGTCCTTAAAATTGAGGTTTCCAGATTATTACACACAGAAGTAATAGTATTACAGCCAAAACTAATGACAGTATTTTCTGTATACATACAAAGCTTGTGTAGCCTAATCCATCCACCCATGTGCAGTTTATTTGGCTTTCCTGTGAAACAGAAAAGGAAGGAAATTGAATTGAAAATACAACTGGCAATGTTAATTAAAAAGAAGGTTTTGAGATTCAGGTGGAATCTCAACTTCTGCTTCACAAAGTGCTTGCCACATGACTGTTGCAGCTTCTCCTACAATTTCAGGGTTCTCCTTGGACCAAAATATCTGGAGAGATTGAAACTGTTCATAAAATTTTGGCAAGCACAATGCGTGCAATCGTGCATGAGTGTTTATACCGCTGTGGGAGATTATTAAAGGCATGTGGGTACTCCAGTCTGTCCCAGCAGGGAAAATCTTGCATGTAAAAGATGTGCCCCTTCCATAAAAAAACGTACCTCTTACATCCAGGGCTGCCAACCGTGACTGGGACACTTTCTGAATTAGAGTAACCAGGTCAGAAAAATTTAGAACAGCAGCAGTTAAAGACAAGTATTGGCATGAAATTTTCTGCAAAAAACTTTAAACCACAACTGGCTCTTAAAATCTTTTTTCTGGCCAGACAGGAGAATGAGGAAGGGAGTATGAGTGGGTGATAATACCTCATTCCTCCAACTCAGTTACCAACACATATCTATTAGAAATTTTACTTATTTTTGATGAGAACAAACTGAAATCCAAATGTATGGACCATTATTGTGTATGTATTGATAGGATTCCATTTGTGGGTTTTTAATGTCTCCTGGCTTATGGCCGTAATGCTTTTGCAAATCAGTCACTTGGATTGGATTGGACTGAATTGAATTATTTTTCAGGTGTGGTTTCCCTGTCCACCCTGAGGTTTTTAGTGGATCTGGTGTCATGCACAAAGGAATTTGAGGAAGCTGAAGAATCACTTCACCTTAGTTAATTATCATGAGAGCACTGACTATATTTTCATTAGATCAAGGAACCTATTTACCAGTGCAAAGAACAAAATTCCTATTTATGGTTTCATGACTGGTTGATGAACGGCCAGTTGGTGTTTCAGTCTTTCTTTCTTAATCAGTACCTCAGAACTTTGAGAGACATTTAGAATAACAGTGTTCTGAAAGGACAGTGAAAAGAGAAAGTTAGTCAGTCAGTCAGTCTCAAGAATGAGAATTGTTCCTCTTGAAAAAGGGCTTGAGAAATATTGTGACAAGAATTGGTTTCTGTGGATTGAAACAGTAATCATGTTCTTTTCTTATCACTGAAATTCTTCATTATTAATAATATGTATTATTTATATATTCTTTCACAAAAATGAGCTATATGCTACACAGAAGCATGGAAATGAAGGTGAATTTTGTATTATATATCTATGTTTGACATAGATGAGTCTTTTTACAGGCTTCAGTTATCATCTCTCCTCCTCCTGATCCTAATAATTTTTCCAAAGCAGTGTTCACAAGCGTGGTTGAAACTGTACTATTTAAACTCATTTGAATAGCATTTAGCAGCTAGAACAGAAGCTCTTGCACCAAACATGAAGCAAGCCCATTCTTAAAAATATGACTGCATGAGACTCAGTGGCCAGCTTCAGCAAGGCCAGGGACAACGTAGCATCATTCTCTTATCCTGATAAGATACCTCACCCCTCTAGGTGGTATTAGTTTTAGTTTTTCACTTTCTGTAGATACACATTGAACCTTGTTTGCTTAATAAGCATTAATCACAACTGTTAGCAACTATTATTTTAAAACATTTTATGCAGAGCCTGTTCTCTTATCATTTGTTTTCATCTTCATTTTCATCAACTGGCTGAATTTCATTCATTTTAACATGGAGGACAGAAGATTTGAAGCTGAACATATAAATGCTATCAGTCAATGCTGTCAGCATCTTCTTTAGAAAATAAGCAGTAGCAGACATGTTTTAGTTTATTTTTGACATGTTTTAGTAAAACTAACAAATGTTCTTTATTGATTACGTGGCTTCAATCTTCCTCAGCTGGTAACAAAAGGAAAAACTAAATGGGTCCACTACTGGGATCCAGAAAACAGCAGGATGGATAAATGTTTAGAAAATCTGTTAGGCTAAAGGACAGAAAGACCTTAGCAAATCACTTACTCCTTTCAAACTCAATGTCCCTAAATAATAATTCTTTCTTATAAACATTTTCATACGTAGCTTGAGAACTATTATATATTGTAAAGGAGTTGATTTGCTCCACTATTTTTAAGTGCTGGCAGATACCACTTTAGAATGCTTCTATTCACAGAAGAGAATTTCTTTCTAATAAGATTTTTCCATAACGAATGTGGTTGTCAAATATTAAAGCAGCACTGAATCAAAAATACTTTCTGCTTGTTGGAAGAATGAAAGAATACATTAAAAGAATTGCTAAGTGGCCTTATTAATAGGAAACAACTGTTAAAATAATGGGTATGCTCAGTGTTATTGCCCACTGTGTGCCCTTTCTTATTTGTTCTCTATTGTTCTTCATTACACAGCTTGGAAGCAATTTATGGACAAGGACTTACTGATTTTTTTCATCTTAATGCATTTGGTAGAGAAAGAACAGCATTTTGCTAATTTGGGGCCTTGATTTTTGTTTTCACATAAAAAGAACTATGTTAAAAGAACATATTAAGGTTCTAAAATCAAGCCATTGAAACCTGGGAAATGAAAAAAAAAAAATGGAAAGCTGTATCCCCACAGAAGATTTTGTGTCTTGTAGCAGCAGTAACAGTAGAGTTAGTAACAAGGGACAACACCAGATATTTTTCCTGACTCTGTTCTAAGAACTGTTGAACTGCTTTTTTTCTGCAAGTTTTGGGTTTTTAGGGAGTATTTAGACTATTTAGTCTGGGGTACCAAACTGAACATTTCAATCAAAATGCCTGAAGTATTACAAAATGAAAACATTGAAAAGAGTGTCTTGTAACAGGTCAAGTAATCTTAATATTAACCTCTTCTCAGTAAATGGTTGTTAAAAGCCTACTGCACTTTGAGAGTTAAGTAAAATGATGGATAATAGCACTTCACAATCATCCAGTAATCTCATCACAGTCATTAGTGAAGCATACTTCACCTAATGCCTGGAAATGAGAAAATTGTTTCCTCACCTTAATGCTAGGGCACTGTGGCACAAAAGACTACAAAGAAACTTCCTGACAGAAGTGGAGACAGTCCAGGTAGCCTCAGTACTTGAATTACAAGAGATCATTGCCTTGATAAAAGCTCAAGGCTAGATAACCATATAAAAGATCTAGAAAGTCGATCTGAGAAATTCAAAAATAAATCTAAAGTGATGAAAGCTAGCAAGAGTTTTGCAATTGGTTTGAGACATGCTAAATGGAGCTTGAAAAGGAAAATTGAAAGAATGGAGACTTGTAGAAAAACAAAGTATATAAGGTTGCTGACAATTTCTACAGGTAAGAAGGAAGAAGTCTCATAGGGAGTCAGAGAAATACTAGTTGCTGATGAAGAAAATTGTCCTTGCTACAAGGAATACCACCATAAGGACTCCCACCAGAGACTGAGGGAGCAGAAATGCAGTATGTCTAACATCTGAAGTAACGCCAGTTGCATACAGACTCTGCCCTCGTGCACGGACAGATCATCACCAATGCACATACAGAAAGCTCCAGGTTGTCCTGTTTAGGGAACCCTTTTCATGAGACTGTTAATCTCCCTTCTGCAGAACTGTTCAGTGACAAGGCAGTGAGGTGTCTGAACAATGCTGCTGTAGCTCAGAAGGGAAATGCTGTTTATTGACCAAGAATTCTGGAAGTAATAGCACAAATCACCATCTGTAAGTTAGATATCACCTAAAGCACATCAGCAGAGAGTTTCCCCTTCAATGGACAAATGGCAAAACATTACAGACATGCTCATAATTACAGCTTCGCTGCAATCAATGGAAATTCAGGGGTGAAAGAAAAGTGTGCAAGATTTAAGCTTACTTTAGGATTCTCCATGGATAGCCTGTATCCTTTTTGACAAGAGTGGAAACTTTAACATCCAAGGTTAAGCTTTTTTACATCACTGCAGTAGAAAAATAGCAATGATTTTTAAATTGGAAGACTCTAAGCATAAACAAGACAGAATAACAAACCTGACCTTTAAACTCCAAATTATGTGGCTTTACAAGAATTGCAGCAAAGAACTTTCCTTCATACTTGTAAAAACACAATCTACAGCAAATAATATGTGATTAAAACATAATTTAGGAATACATTTCATCCAAAGCAAAAAGATTTATTTTTCTTCTTTTGCAATAATCAAATTATTTGTTACTATGAGAGCCCTTTTGGGCTCTTTCAAAAAGCAAGAATTCAGCTAATCATGCACAACAACTTTCAAATAAAACCCCGGGTGGTAAAGCTTTAAAAAAACTGCTGCAGACTGTTTAATGCATGAACAGGAGGACTGAGAGAGTTTTCTCTTCAGAGTATTTGAGCACACCTCTGTTGTGGTTCCAGGAGAAATTTAGCACTATGTGTGTGTAACCCAGTCTGTGTATTCTACTCCCCTCAACTTCATTTCTTGAAAACTGTTAATGATGGGTGGCTCACAGTAGCTGCCCAGTGCACACCTGACACCTCAGGCTACAAGCTGGGTGCTAAATGAGATAAAGAGAAAGAGGCAAATCCTGCCAGGCAGGGTAACGTTTCTTTTTCTTCTCACCAATGACTCAGCCCTGATAACTCCCTCCAGGCAAGCACCAGCACAGTCCCACCCATCCTGGTGGGGTCATGTCTGCTAATGGGCCATAATGACCTCA
The DNA here is from genome assembly GCA_013400655.1 of Mystacornis crossleyi. NCBI lineage: Eukaryota > Metazoa > Chordata > Aves > Passeriformes > Timaliidae > Mystacornis > Mystacornis crossleyi. The sequence continues at coordinate 10,252 of VYZQ01065248.1, forward strand.
GTGGCACCAGCAGAGTATGCAGCTGCAATAACCATCAAGGACTTCAAAAAATATCCCATGACTCACAGGATTACATCGTTCCATTGTGAAACTCCCTGACCCTGGGGAGGTACTGAGCATTCCCCTCTGAACCTGAGCAGATAAAACTGGGGACTTGGGACATCACCCCCGCTGGACAGATCCAGAGGACCAGACCTTCCACAGGACCACAGTATTCTACTGCAACCATCACTTACACAGGACTGTGACCACCACCCTGACCAGGCATGCCATGTTGTGCTCTGACTGTTTAAGCCAATTCTTCTGTGTATCATCACATTTATTGTTATCTTTCTATTAAATTGTACCTCCGACCTAACATCTCTNAACCCTTTTCATGAGACTGTTAATCTCCCTTCTGCAGAACTGTTCAGTGACAAGGCAGTGAGGTGTCTGAACAATGCTGCTGTAGCTCAGAAGGGAAATGCTGTTTATTGACCAAGAATTCTGGAAGTAATAGCACAAATCACCATCTGTAAGTTAGATATCACCTAAAGCACATCAGCAGAGAGTTTCCCCTTCAATGGACAAATGGCAAAACATTACAGACATGCTCATAATTACAGCTTCGCTGCAATCAATGGAAATTCAGGGGTGAAAGAAAAGTGTGCAAGATTTAAGCTTACTTTAGGATTCTCCATGGATAGCCTGTATCCTTTTTGACAAGAGTGGAAACTTTAACATCCAAGGTTAAGCTTTTTTACATCACTGCAGTAGAAAAATAGCAATGATTTTTAAATTGGAAGACTCTAAGCATAAACAAGACAGAATAACAAACCTGACCTTTAAACTCCAAATTATGTGGCTTTACAAGAATTGCAGCAAAGAACTTTCCTTCATACTTGTAAAAACACAATCTACAGCAAATAATATGTGATTAAAACATAATTTAGGAATACATTTCATCCAAAGCAAAAAGATTTATTTTTCTTCTTTTGCAATAATCAAATTATTTGTTACTATGAGAGCCCTTTTGGGCTCTTTCAAAAAGCAAGAATTCAGCTAATCATGCACAACAACTTTCAAATAAAACCCTGGGTGGTAAAGCTTTAAAAAAACTGCTGCAGACTGTTTAATGCATGAACAGGAGGACTGAGAGAGTTTTCTCTTCAGAGTATTTGAGCACACCTCTGTTGTGGTTCCAGGAGAAATTTAGCACTATGTGTGTGTAACCCAGTCTGTGTATTCTACTCCCCTCAACTTCATTTCTTGAAAACTGTTAATGATGGGTGGCTCACAGTAGCTGCCCAGTGCACACCTGACACCTCAGGCTACAAGCTGGGTGCTAAATGAGATAAAGAGNCAGTTCACTTTCAGACCAGTGCAACCTCTTCATGGCTTGCTCCAGAAAAGCCTCACATTCATTCTGTCCCACCAGAATGGTGCTCCTTAAACCACCTCTCCCCACTGCAGTTTACAGACCTGCTTACCTCTTTATATATCTCCACCATATGTTTTCCGAGGAGTCACCCTCCATCGGTACTCCCTGTGACTATGACTGTCTCTATTCATTCAGTGGGTGAGCTACCTAGTGGGCCACTGGGTCCCATTATGGCCTTTGCTTCACTGCAGAGAGAAAGGTTTGTGGCTCTAACCTTCCAATGAGTACAAATATTAGTGTAGCTGTTCCAGAGGTTTATTTGCTCAACAACTTCAAAAGCCTCCTTTCTTTTTGGAAATCAGACTAGTCAACTGAATGTTGGGGTGCAGCAGGCATACAGTTTGGCTGAAGGAAGGTAAAGATCCATCACTGAAAACCCCTTGGAGATAAGAGAATCATGTCAGTCAGCTGGGTTCATGGTGAAGAGCGCCACATCGAAGAAAACACTTCTGACAAATGTCTTTGTGTATCCTGTGCTGACCTGCTCCAAGAGGCCCCAGATTGCAGCTACCCACAGAAAGCAACAGACACATCTTGCCAGTGAAGGTTCTCCATCATCATTTTGGAACTAGCATGGAAAGGGATGGGATCAGACTGCTGTTGGACATCTGTAGCTGTAAGAGCAGCCCTGCCAGCAGAGATTCACATGGTCTGTGTAACTCTCACCTACAGGTGTCCATGTTTATGTCTCTAGTCTGTCCCCTATCTCTCTTTTGTCTCTGATAAATCTGCATATTTGGCTTGATCTTGTCATCACTTAAGTCTGTTTAATATGCCACCCTGCCTTGCTGTTGAGTAACAATACATACAGAGATAAGAACCTGATTAAAGTAGGCAAGAAGGAAAATTTATGCAACATTTCTATGTCTCTGCATTCAGTAGCAAAAAAGCAGTGATACTCATATGCAAATACCTGCGTAATGTCTGACATAACGTACACAGATAGACAGCAGAAATTAAAATCACTGGTGAAACTGATAGTCGGTGCCCCCCAAAGGCTATTATTTAGAACATAAGAAAGAAAACAGTTATGAACGTTACTTTATAAAGAAAGGAAGCAGATATTATCGTGATTCAGCAGATATGGTGCCATGTTTCCTTTTGGAAATTTTCAGAGATTCATATTATTTCTACCAGAATATTTAAAAACACATTTAAACTACACATGGTGGATGATTTTGCAAACTGAGCAAATGAAATCTTCTAATTTCATTTGCTAAATAAGTTATTTTATAGCCTATTTGGTAAAGAAGCCTAGTTTCTGACTGTTTTACATAAAGGACACAAGCTGCTGACTGTTCTCTAAATGAGACAGTGAAATTGCCTATTGTTCTGGAGAAGTAATTTTTCAAAATCATTCTAACTTACATATTTGCTGGCTAAGCCTATCAAATTTACTCATAGAACAGCTTTCAGAAAGCTGCAGACTGAAAACACATTTACCCACAGCTTCTGTGTAATGATCCATGCAAAATTTAAACAATTGTTCATATCCCATATCTTACACACACATTAGGAGAGTCTGCATTTTGTGCCTTATGGTCTTGAAATTTTCATAAAGAATAAATACGCTTTAAAAATATGACCCAAACCTTCTAAGAAAACCTCTTTTCTTTTTTCCATAGGTTCCATTGTTTATAAAAACCTCAAAATTTTATATTTATGATATTTGAGTTAAAATAAAAGAATGCATGAAATTATGAATTTGGCTTTTCTCAACAAAGTCTTTAAAAGATTTCGTAATTGTGAACACCAGCCTGGGCTTTAGTCTTAAAGATATTTTTCTCAAATCAATTCTGAATCTTAGGTTAAGGTCACAATTCAAACATAATAGAAACAACAAAATATCTTACATGTAAGGCATACATGGTTTTTTCAACAAAAGTTCGAATCAAAGTTCTTGCCACTACCCATACACAAAAGTAGGTAGTGCCTGGAGTGCTGTGATGGAGGAATATGCGAGTTTTAGGCAGAAGAGTCTAGCAAGGTGAGGAGTGTTACAAATGCATATTATATTATTGGCTGTTATAAATGCATATTATATTATTGACTTTTTGCAAATATTAAAATGAATGCTGTATGTGTAATGTTAAAAATTTTGCTGTATGAATATAGTTTCTTTTATTAACCAAACTTAGAAATAGTAGTGTGATATATGTTTCCTAGACTATAGCATGATATATAAAATACTTATTTTACTCATGTAAGTTAACTAAGAGGATGGTAAAGATAAT
>VYZQ01065249.1:0-38745 GCA_013400655.1 Mystacornis crossleyi
CCCCCCCCGGCCCCGCTCCCACAAAGATTCCCACTGGTGACAAATCTGATCTGGGACATCAACAGGAGCTCTCACCTTTTGTAGGCTTAGGAATCTTTGCACAGTGGGAAGATCAGCTTTTCTCAAAGTAACTTTACATTCAAACATGACAGAAATCAAATTCAAATACAGATACTTGAGAGGTCCTGAGTTCCACTGACAAATGAGCACCTTCAGCTCCAGGTACTTTTGGAGAGCTGCAAGGTGGTTGCCTGTGCTTGTATAATCAAGCAGACTTCATGGTCCCCAAAAATAAATGGGATAACCACATTTTAAAGCTGTTTATTTAGACTGGAATATTAGCTTGTCTGCTACTTAAAAACAAGTATAAATTGGGGTTTTTCAGGCTGTAATAGAGAGCACTCGTAACCAGGAGGGAATGAGTCTCTCTACCTATCACTGCAAGGCGGCCACTTCTGGGATGGAACTTGGTAACTGATTAATAACACACAATGGTATTACATCACAGTTTAGGCAGCAAGAGAAGTAATATATCCAATTAAAACGGCAGGGGTAATTTAAACAGGCAGATTACAGTAATTACCCGGGTTGGAATTTAGCCAGGACAAATGGGTTAACACCCCTACTCTAAAACAGGAACGTTGTGGGATTTTTAATGACTGCAAATAGTTAAGATTTTGATTTCCTATCTTGTCCAAGACAGAAAGGGTTTGGTTTTGCTCTCACTTGTGCTGCTTTGTAAAGCTGGAACAGTTTCTTTCAGGTCAATGTGGTTCACACTGATGTAGTAAAATAAAAGTTTGGCCCAGCGTGCTGCAGTCCCGTGCTGAGGTTCAGCAGAGGCTTGGGGGGACAGTATGTCCTACTGAATTCCTAAATCCTGCTGGAGTCTAAGGTATTCCTTGGATAGGTCCCATCTGGCCCTGACCTGGTTTGACCCTACTTAATTTATGAGCTCGGATGGGATTGCTGCTGCCCAGGAATGACACTGTAGGTAAGCAACAGGCTGCACTCAGACTCCTGCCTTCCCCTCCACTTATAAAATTCTTCTGCACCGTGGTACATAATTAGTAATGAATGTTACCAAGGTGGATTTAGAGTACAGTCAGTGGAAAACTGGTCTAGTTCCACTAAATCCCTAAAATATCATCCCTGTAGTGGAGATCAAGACATGTCTCGTGTTTTAGTCGACTGCTTCTGGCCACAGTTGCCACTTTGTTTTTGGAAGATATAAGCTCTAAGCATCTAATGCAAGGAGACTACAACTTTTAATGAATCAGGCCCTTGAGGTTTGCTTTTCACAATTAGTTTTGGAATGCAAAATACATAGTTAAATTAGATAATAATAATTCCCCAGTATCATCCAATTATAAATCTTAATATCTATAAAAGCCCCACATGAAACGAGTTCTACACGACAAGCACAAAAGGATTTGTGCTTGACTTTCTTTTAATCCAACATAAACAGAAGAATAATTCAATCAGTTCAAACAAGTTCTTAAGCAAAAAATAAAAACTGTTATCCTAGAATGATAAATGGGGCTTTGAATACCGTGTTATCTATGACTTTGGGAGAAAAAAAAATCTAAGACAGTAGGAAGAAAAATAAGCACAGCAGAACAGTATTAATTCAAGAAGCCCTAAAACCTATACCAGTATTTAAAATGCAAAAGTTTTCATGTAAGGAAAAAAAAAATACATAAGAAACAACAATTTGCTCACAAAATGGATGTTACAGTAACACTAGCATAAAATAGCTTCCTAATAAGCAATTTTGCAGATGTTATTTCTGCTCAGATCTCATATTGATTCAAATAACCTTTACAATAATTAGCTGTAGCTCAAAAAAGATAAACAAATCATGACAATATACAATTGTTCTGGACAAAAGATAGAGAGCACTTCAGTGTTTCTAGCCCTGATCTCCAATTTGCTTATTATTAGAGAAGACAGGAGTAAATACAAAAGCTGGCTATTTCAGCCAGGCAATAGCTAATGCCAAGAAGAGAATGTGCATTCAAAGCTGTCCCAACTTGCTGCCTAATGAGTAGCAATTAATCCATCTTATTGTATTTCAAAATGCTGAAGACTCCATTCATATCAAAGGGAATTTTTAAAGGCTTTTATCATTGTTCATTTAAAAATGTATAGAGCTATCTTTAGCATTTTATAATTGACAACAATATTTTCTTTTTTTCCCTAAATGCAGAATGTAGAATAATGGATTTAAAAACATGTAATACATGTGAACTGTAGGCATTTTAATGGTGTTTTTTTGTCTGTGTCTAATTAATCTTGCACTATGAAAAAAATCTGATATGAAAGCCTAAGACAGATGTACATCCTGCTGTGAACACCTTTATTCTCTGTTTATGTACAGCTTCCAATCCATCTTTTGTCCTGAATGGACAGAGGTGACTTTGGCTCCCTGTCAGTGCAAAGGTGGGAAATGCTGTGACCTGACACTACGGACTGGTGTGTTTGACACACAAACACAACACTGGAGTGTAAAAATTCAGCTTTGCCTGCTCCAGCCTCTGCATGAGAGGAAATGCCATGAAGAGGAGCCGCCTTTCAGATCTGTCTCCAAGGACAACTTTATCTCAGCCTCTCTTCCCGTTTTCATGAGATTAAATTTCTCTAACTTCAGGAAGATTTTAATAACCTCAGTATATTAAGATTAACATCTCTAAAATAGGAGCATTTTCCTGCTGTAAAGAGAATTAAAATGTACGACATCCCTGGAAGTGCTGAGGGGACATTCTTTACTGGTGGTCTTGAAGGGCAGCAATAGCATTACTGGGTGAAACTTCACTTTCTTGCAGGCTAAGGATCCATCCATCCACAGTGACTGCAGGCACTTCTCACTGAAGAAAAGGAATTTTGCTGGATCAAGCAGACTTTATAGCATGCAGGTGAGATTTCAGCCTCCTAGGTAAGCTTCCAATGCCATGGGTGCAGATAGCTCTGAAATCCTTCCGTCCATGTGGATTTTTGTAGAAGATAAACACAACAAGATTTGCCCAAGTCCTCTCCTCTCCATGAGAGGGTTCAGACCAAGGCAGGACAGTAAGATCTCTTGGTACAAAATAAACTCAGCCGCTACTTGGGGAACAAGGGTTATTTGTGTAAACACTTCATCAAACTAAGAGGCCAGGAGCTGGAACAAATGGGACAGATCACATCAGACACATCTCAAAAGAAAATTGACACCAGATGCATGTGGGATTTTTTTTTAAGTAGTAACTGCTTCCCTGGATGCCACCACTCACAGGCTTTACCAGTGGCAGCTCACTGTTAGAAGGCTGAGTTGGCCTGGGTGGGAAGCATAGAATCATAGAATGGTTTGGGTTGGAAGGGACCTTAAAAATCAGCTAGTTCCAACCCCACCATTGTGGGACTCTTAAAAGGTCACCTCTCACTAGACCAGGTGCTCCGAGCCCGTTCAGCCTGGCCTTGAATACTGCTGCAGGCGAGGCACCCACAATTTCTCTGGGCAACCTGTGCCAGTGCCTTGCCACCCTCACAGTATCTTTTTTTCCCTATTATCCAATCTAAATTCCATCTCTTTCAGTTTGAAGCCACTCGCCCTTGTCCTGTCACTACACGCTCGTGTAAAAGTCACTTGTGTAAAAAACTGTGCGCCTTATCTTCTCCTTGGTCACCCCTTCACCAGGGAATGCAGACAGCACCCACTCCAGGACAGCAAGAGCCCCTCATCTTCCCGAGGATATTGATGGGGCAGTTCAGGCTGCTGCCAAAATTGGTCCCTGTTGAAATAATGAGCACTCAGAGGTGCTGGACTGTATCCACCTTGTCTTCCTTTTGCACCAGTGATGTCCTTCTCAGTCAGCTTTTGAAGTCCTCTGCAAACTGCTTTAGCACAGGAGAGTTGGACTAAAAGATCTCCAGAGTTCCCTTTCAGTCCTAACTAGTCCATGATTCTGGGTGATCCTGTGTGGCACTGGACCCTACAAATGGCTCAATACAGGAATAATAAAAACGGGCAGTAGCAGTAACAAAATGTCTGGAGAAGCAAAGTTCCATCTCAGGTTCAAAAACAGCAGCTTCTACCACTTCTGGGGAGTAACTGCAGCAGGCAAGAGGAACGAGAGCTCTCTTCTTCATATGGCACCTTCTTACATCCAAGTTTCACCTCTTCCATATGGGGAGGAAAAGGCTGCCCCTTCTCCAGAAGGGACCAAAGCGAGGAGGCAGGTGTCATGCCATGGCTCCTGGTTCCCTGAGACCAACACTGGCAAGGAAAAGAAGAGGGAGGTGGGGAGAGCCTGGCTCCTTCACCCTTCCTAGGCCCTCTTCAGGCTGGGGGCTGTGCCAGGGCTCCTGAGGGAGCTAATCCCACGGGCAGCACGGGGACTCAGGAGCAGGGCTAGGACAAGCAGCCTGGGACCCACTGGGGAAGGACTGGAGTAGCTTCTGTCAGCAAGGCCAGGGGCCAGCAAGCCTCTGTCACCCGTGTGCATTCTGTCCCCACCGTGGTGTCACAGAGAGGTGAAGCAAATACCCCTGCAGAGTGTCAGGGCCTGGAGCTGGGGAATCTTCCCGAAGCCATCAGTTCCCAGTGGTGAAACGGCAGCTGCTCCACTTTCTACTCAGCACTGGGGGAGCTGCAGCCCACAGACAGGTGGGAAAGGGCAACAAGGTACGAAGCCCTTACAAAATATTTTGTTGTCCAACCAAAGTAACTTCCCTTCTTCAGGCGACTCCTTAAAACGAAAATTCATTCCAGATCTCTGTTTACTGCGAATGTCATCTAGACTAGATGAAACATTCTTAGGGTTTGGCTACCTCTTTCTTCTTTTGAAAGCTTCAATAAAAATCAGACAGCAGGTGCAGTACTTAAAAATGTTTTTTTGCTCTGTAAGTGTCTTCACATTTTAAGGTGTTTTGGTCATTCAGAAAGGGAAATATTTTAGAACAGTAAATTCAATAATTGTGTTTGGCTCCTAGGCCTGTATTTGGTACCTACATGGGCTTCCTAGTTTTTGCAGCCCTCTAAAACTCCAAGAGCTGCTGGTGCTGAGCACCTCTGAAAGTAAGGCCACCTACTTACATACTTAATTTTAGGCATCAAGGCTTGACAATTTGAGCTTAAAATGCTACATATCTCTGTATTATTGCACCCTCGGTTAAAAAGCAGTACGTTTAAGTTGTCTTAGTCGTTCTTTACGAACCCCAACTGCTCAGCCAGTGCAGCTAAAAAGCCAGCCACCAACAGCCAGACAAGCTTGCCAGCATGCTGCCCATGAAAAACCCAGTGCTTCTGTCAGGGAGGCCTGTTACAAAGCCAGGCTGTTATTCCTGCGCTGCAGTTCAAGGATGGGGGTAAGCACCCGCAGTGCTCACCGCTCAGGACCAGGAAATCACTTCCCGAAACATTACGTTTCCCAGCTAGAACAAAAAGGTGATTTGTTCTCATCTGGGTGAAGAAAAAGAAAAAAATCCACTCACATTAAAAAAAAAAAAAAAAGAAAGGAGGGAAGTAAAAGATTTAGAGGTTCCTTCACTTTTTATTTTAAAAAAAAATCGACAGCAAAAACTGCAAAACTCCCTCTTCCACTTTTAAATAGTGTGGAAAAAAACCCCCAAAAATCTCAAGATCTCTGCTGGAAAACTTGAAAAAACAAGCAAACCAAGAAACCCCTATTAAGCATTTCCAAGAGTTTCTTTTTAGCCTTAGTATATATTTTATGGAAGGCAGAGAAAATGGTGACATGTAGAATTCATCATGTCAGATTAAGCAAACATACTTAATATTCCCTGAACAGGACTCTGACTGAGGCTCTCCAAAGATTAAATGTCAATAATTTACTTTAAAAAAAATTAAATTTCAGGGAATCTTGTAAATAGTGCATAACTTGAGGTGATAACTAGGTTGCAGTCTAGAAACACCATAGAGCAATCTGGATAAGCTGTGCTCTCTGGCACTTGGAATAAACGATCTGGTTTAAGTATTCTTGATGGTAGTTCAAAACCACAGAGAAAAAACATTTGGGAATGGAAAACAATTACCCCAATTACCCCTCTGGAAAAAGCAAAAAAAAAAAAGATAAAAAGCATCTACACAGCTGTGCAAAACCCCTGTGTATTTAAATACACTCCTAGCACTCAACTGTTAAAAAGTAAAACAAAAAGGGGACTAACAGGTTAAAAATCAGGTTAAGGTGCTGAGCTGTTACAAAGAGGAGTTCACTTGGCATTCGGACAGTGTTAAAACAACGTTTTTAATGTGGATGCTAGTGCAGAACCCGGGGATTAAACACAAAGAGACGCAGACAGCTCCCACATGCAGGAAAAGGAGGTTACAGGCACAGCAGCCCCAGCGCTCGCCCATCACCGCGGGGAGGAGGAAGGGACAGGCATAGCAACCACAAGCCCAAAAGCAGAAAAGCGCATACCTTCAGCTTGGAATGAAAATCACGAGATTTCCTTCTGGCAAGAACCTGAATGTGACTAGACACCTGCAGGGTAGGGGAAGGGAGGAAACAAAGGAAAAGCCTGTAACCATGGAGATGAAAAGCCCCCTACAACTGGGCAAGCCAAACGTACCTTAATGGCGGCTTGAATTTCTCGAACTTTCTTTCTTGCTAAGACCTGTATGTGACTAGACACCTACATTGTTCAGGTTTATAGGGGAAAAAAAAAAACAACAAACAAAAGAAAAACAAAAAGCAAATCAAATTTTAAATGTCTATTTTTTTCTTAAAAAGAGAAAAAAAAAAAAAAAGAAACTTTTCCAAGGGGAGGAAGTTATTTGCATCTTCAGTAAGCTCTGCTGTTAAAGATACCACATTCCCAGCCAGATACCAAGCTCTTAGCACTGAGGCTTAACAATACAGGTCATCACTGCAGTGACTTGATTAAGGAAATAAAAAAAAGGAGAAAGGAAAAAAAAAGTGTAACCCACCAGGTTGTGCATTCAGCTACAAGATAGAAGACACAGTTCACAGCTGGACGCAGCCCACGTGCTTTGGTACCGATCCCATCCATGCCCAGGCCCTGAGCTCTCATATAGCAAGCCCAAAGGATTTCTACCCCATCTGCATCTGACCATTTGCCACTAGGCTTGACACATAACTTGGCACCAAGAAATTCTATCCATTATTTATTTTGCTCTGCAGCTCCAGTGAGGAGACTCAGGCTGCATTTTGAGTCCACTGAAATGTTTTAAATTCTAGCACAAATGATAAAACACTGGCACAACACAGGTCCCTGAACCCCTGCTGGCTTCCTTGGTAATCTCAGCATCAAATCTGCCCACAAAACATTTGTGTAACTGGGGAGCAGTAATTTGAGTGATGCACAGGTCTGGCCCATGGCAGTTTTGCTCAGAAATTTGTGCAAACCCAGTCCTGCACTTCACCAGTTACTGGTCAGAAGTTGCTGCCTGTGCAGTGAAGGGTCTGGGCCCAAATTCACATTCCTATTTACCCAGGGACATACTGAATCCATGCTGTTGCTGATGAGGGTTTAATGATCGCTTGGTAGTGCTCAGCATCCTTCAGCCTTCTGTGTGAAGGTTTAAAACCTGCAGTGAAGGCAAAAACCACTAAAGGGAAATCTCCTATTGTCGTTTGACCCAGGACACACCAGATCAGGTGGTGCACAATTTTCCTACATTAGTTACGATTGCTGTCTGGGAAAGAACAATGCCAAAGAAAAGGAGAAATGATGATTTCCTCCCTCTGTAAGACTATTCTGTGACAACAGCACCAAAAAGCCTATATTTTAGTAGGGAAGCAAACAGTGATGCACCAATGAGCACAGACCCTGAAGGCCACCTTCGAGAAGCAGCTCAGGAACCAGTTTGCAGTAATTCACAGTTATACTGCTGCTTACTGAGCAATTTTGCAGTCAAACACCTAGACTGAGTTTTCACACATGTTCATTTGTTTTGCTTTCAGGGGAACATTAGTGGTGTTAAAGGTTATACAAGAAGCACAATCGTAACATTTAATAGCTCAGTTAAAACTCCAGAGTAGTGACAAACTTTTTTAAGCACTCAGTCTAAAGTGATTTATGAATTGCTCTAGAGGGATGCACAAGTATGGAGGCAGATACCACCACACGTAGCCATCACAGCCCTCCTGCTTTCTTGGCACATGCTGGCCAAGCACCTAACCCCAAGCTCTGCATTTTGACTCCCGAGGCAACTTTATGATTCCAATATAAATTTCAGCTCCTGGAGCTCGCATGGGAAAGGCAGGGCAGAACTGGGGGCTCTGTCTTTAGTTTATGATTTCTTTGCCAATCTTTGGTTTGTTGCTCTTCCACGTGCTGCAGTTCACCTCCTTTCTGATGCCTTTCTTCATCCCTCGCACACATGCTTTCTTCCCAACTGATAAGGGACACCACCCAGGGCAAAACAGCACCCGAAGTGCTACAAATCCGAGTGCTGGCAGCTTTGTGCCACCCAGTGTCACCTTCCCCTGCACTGCAGAACATGCAGAGCGTGCAAGCGTGCAAGCCTCTGCCCTCCCCTCGTCACACACGTGCAGGGGGAGAAGGGGAATCTCACACCTGACGTTAAAGCAAGGGGACTCCGCCATTTGTGAAATATTTTTAAACAGCAAAAGGGTGTAGTAATCACTGCATAAACTGCACAGATCATGTGCCTTCTGCAAGCCTGCTGATTGCTGTGAATATTATAAATTAAAGGCTTTAGTCATATGAGATAAATTAATGGTTATGTGGTAATCATCTGAAAAAAAAACGTAAGACAGTTTTAAGGTTTATTTTGACTCCTGAATGAATGAAATCTTACCATGGTCAAAGACCAGGAGCCTGAAGGCTCTTAGGGAAATTTTAAAATTATTTTTATATCCTGTAGCAACTACTGGCCATAAGCTGAGAGCCTGATTATGATCAGTTCTTCTGGATCATTTTTATTTATTTACCTCTCATATCCAAGAATCATAGCCTCTATTATAAAGCCAAATTTTCTGAACTTTTAAGGAGTTCTGTTATTTACCATTTCAAAATAATAATTATATTACAATATTACAGAGAAATAAGGCACAATGCTTTATGTTTTTGCTTCAACTTTAGAATTTTTTTGTGAAATATGGGAGGATAATAGTTTCATGTACAGATAGATCAATAAAAAAACGAATCCTCAAACCACCACAACATACACAACAAACCCCAGAGTTTTAAATAGTCTCTAAACAGCATGTATTTAATCTGAATAGTGAAGTCAATACATCATCTCATCAGAGCTGAAGCAGAGACAGCCACTGCAGCCAAAAATGCCATGTTTTGTCATTCACTGACATGCATACTTCCCCACTGGGTTATTTTACCTGCTTCCTGGTCCGTGTCTTCCCTGTTCTAAGTTTGATGTATCTGGCTATCAATTCATTCCTACCTGAAACAAAGAAAAATTCATGGTAAGGGACAAGCAGCATCACACCCAGAAACACCATCAAAACACCACATTTGAACACGAGCTCCACACGTATCAGGTTTATGTTTTCCTACACCTACTCCACTTTCCTTTGCAAACAATTTGCCAGTATTACTCACTGTTCACTAGCATTTCCCTTCCGTCTCCCTGACAGGCACTGCATGTGCCACAGGAACTCTGCAGAGGACCACGAGTTCAGTGTTTCCCCACGAAAGCCCTGCAGCATTTGCAGGCTGAGAGGCACCTCCTTGGCCCGCAGCAGTACCCAGAATGATCTCTCACAGGAGAACCACACAAGGTCTGGACTCCTCTGGTTTTGCTTCCGACTGCTCCAGGTGGTCTTTGTCCCCTAGGGCCCCTGTGGAGAGGAGTGGCTGCTCTTGAGCAGGTCGTGTGCTACCTGAGCCTAAGTGCCAATCACCCAGATGTGACAGCTTCTCTCCAAGCTTTAATTGTGCAAGGAGGGCAGCAAAATCTGTCCTTCCTGCCAGAAAGCCTCCTCCAGTGATGGAAATCACTGTCCCAGTTCAGCAGGTTATCAATCACACTCTTTAACTCTACTCGCAAGAGTGGCTGCCCTGCAGTGCTGCAGTTCCTGTGGGAGCGGGGCCGATCAACACGGTGGTTTGTTATTCAGAGCTCTGTTTCTCTTGGAAATGTGAAAAACTTCCAAGTCTCTAAAAGGGCCATTTGACTCTTCTTCAGTCACACATTATGCTACCTAATGCAAACTACATTTTCTATCCAAATAATTTCCTTCCTAAGTATTGCTGACATGGAAGATAACACAAGTTTTATGTGGTGTCCTGTTTATTTTCACTGCATATTATGTTACTCCTCCATGAGTTGTAATAACTTGAATACACTTGTTCAACAAGTCCTAAGTTACGAAGCTATTTGCATTCAGCACAGGGGAAAAGCAGCCTGTGCGTAGAAAATGAGAAAACTGATTTAGCAGCAAGCTGAAAATGGGGAGGTTAAAAAGATAACTTGTCACCCACCAAGCTATTTTGAAGTGGATGAGTACATAGCTGAGGAATGCAGAGAATTATTTTATCAGCCAGGGCTTCAAACCCTTACGGTTTTAATGTTGTGGGGGAGAGATGGGGAAGTTTTGAAGTAGCCTGCATATGTTTGAAGAGCATTTTGTTGACTGAAAGATTGAAGACATTTAGTCAAATGAGACTTTTTTCTTCTGTCTCCCATTCTGAGCCTTATTTTACACCATTTATATCAAATGTCTCATGGTTCTTGTCTCTTTCATGTTTGCTAAATGAATACCAGAACATGAAATACCAAAGTGCTTCAGAGCGAGAGCTGTGATTTTGTTTTGGTCCAGACTGTGTGCCACGTTTCCCACAACCAATGCCACTGGTTTGTAACTCCTCAGCAGGTCTCTTCAGGACAAACTTCAAGAGGTAAATTTTGCGTGAGCAAACAGTTACACAAACCAGCCACATTTCTGCACACAAATGAGGGATTTCCGTATGCAAACAGAGGAGCAGGTAGTTACCTAATTTCATGCAAAGGCCTTGTCTTCAGACCGAACAGGAGTTCTGCAGCCTGCAGTGCCCACAAGATACTTGCCATTTGCAGTGAACAAGTGCCTTTGTGTTCATGGGGTGAAACCAGGGAATGCTACACCTCTCTATCTCCCTATTCTTGTGTTCTTTCTCCCAGCCCAAACAGAAGCCTGCAAGAGCAGCCCTCTGCGGCCTGGTGAGATGCAGAGATCACCACATTCCCGCAATCACCAGTGTGACATGTGGTATGGACATTTTTATATTTCTAAATGCACACTTTTATTTAATTGGGAAATGTCCCCCTCCCTCCGGAAAGTACCTGCTTTGCATGTGTTTAAGTATCTGCACACATTAATAGCCAGACTGGGGTTTTTTTCTGCAAAAAGATTGTCGGGTTGTTCTGCTCAGCAGCTGGTGACTGTGCAAGGCCAGTGATGCTGTAAGGTGGCGTAAAGGATGTGATGCCATCTCTTGTCCCTCTGTCTGTGCTGCAGATGTTTCAAACACCTGGGCACAGCACAGGTCACTCCGGCCACCCCTTGCCCATTACGGCAGCCCTATGCAGCCCTTGGCCACAGCTGGGGTCTCACAGCTCTCCTCCCAGACATGACAGCTAAAAAGTTATTTTTAAAGGAAAGCTCAGGTTCCCAGGCAGCCACTTGACAGGAAAAGCATCTTTATTAAGAACACCAAGCACTGAAAGTCTTGACTGTATTATTTGAGTGCTGTCTCTGGATGAGCCCTAGTTCATCCATGAAGTGCTTTAGCTTCACTCAGGGGGGGTTTCTGTAGCCATTATCTAGCTGGGCAGGGCTATGACTAACAAGATTGTAGCTCTGGCAAGTGATTGCTTCCCTTAAGATGAAGGCTATCCATAGCCTAACTCCAGAAGAGTCAACTGGGTGGAATAATTCGCCTTAACTTGCAGGGATGAGGAACTCCACAAGGAACCATAAAAAGTGGCTGAGGTAAAAACCTAGCATGTATTTTCCTTACCATCATGTTTCCAACACAGCAAAGACACATGCATCAGTCTTAGCCAGAGCAGGAGATACCGAAGCCTCACTAAATACCTTCTCCCTGGCCACAACGATCTGAAAAGACATAAATTCTTTCCTGGGCTACCAAAAGCCATAAACACAAACAGAAGCACTGCCTGACATAAACAAGATAGATGCCCCCAACTAAAAGCTTACAGCCTAAATGTTATCTACCAAACACTGGTGCTTTTCTTTACCAACTCTGAGAGATAGGGACAGAAATGATCTTATCTCCAGATCAACTAAAGCCCAAAGAGGATTTTAAAGAAAGGAAAGCTTAATAATCCTAAAAACACCCTTTCCTGTTCTTGGGAATGAGAAGAGTCTGAAACAACAGGAGGCTCAAAGAACTTCTTTAATTGGCCATTAGAAACCTTAGGGTGAAAAATGCTCATTAATAAATAGATCTGTTTTCTCTAGAAGAGCTCAGCTGTGGAAATACTTTCCATACACACCCTCCCTCTGTCTCCTTGTCATATATATCTGGGAAATTGTCTGGCAGAAGAGAAGAGGTCAGATTTATGAACTGTAAATTTTCAGCTCTTTCTTCTTGTCATTCACTATGACAGTGTTCTACTTTGAATGTTTTGGTTCAGGTATCAAAGAGAGGCATGGGGAGGTGCCTGGTTAGATAAAACATCTTCACAGCACAGGAATCTTTTCCAAGGATCTTGAAAAGATCAGGAGAGGACCACAACAAATATTTTACACAGGCTGCTTCTTGGAGTCTGTTTTTTTCCCTGCTAATTCAGGCTTTATCTGTCATGTCCTTCTGTGCTGTCAGTGCAACTGCAAATGATAATTCTCCCTGGACTGATGCTGAGGAAGAGGCATTCTGTGCAACAGAACATCTTTTTTAATCATGGCTTGGAGTAAAAAGGGAGTTCAGCTAGAAAACAGTGCAGATGCTAAAAACCTGTGAGGTTTTGTGGAGAGCCAAAACTCTACCGTGGCCCCTCCAAGGGAACAGCCGAGTCGCCAGGGCAGCCCAGTGGCACACAGGCTCCCTCCACCTTCCCAAACCACTGCCCCATCCCTGAGCGCCATCACCCTCAAGAGGGAGTGTGTGGTGATCCTGGACACCTCTCAGGCAGCAGAGAGCTGACGCTTCTGCTCCTCTTGTTCAAAATAAGCAGAAGCAGCTGCAAAGTGGGGAGGCTCCCACCGCCCCTGGCTGGGGGAGGCAGTTGTTTCTCTAACAGAGGGCCCTTGTGCAGGGAGCCTCCCCCACCAACGCTGTTTCCAAGAACAGCCTAAAGCAGCCAAGCACCGGCCCCCACAGAGGTCTCCATGAGGCGCCCGGGTCCACCCTTGGTGCTAAGGGTGGGTTTGTCCCCACTTACCCAGCACCAGCAATGCCCTCAAAGGTGAAAATCCACCCCTGACTGAGGGAGGCGTAACTGGCACCCCCTTCATGGGCCAAAACCGGCACCAGCACCTCCGCCTCCGGGGAGCCAACAGAGCACCACAGGCAGCTCTACCAGGACCTGCACGAGCTGTGGGCATTCTCTTGGCCACACCGTGTCCCTTTTCCCGTGTCCTGGCCACGGGCATCACTGCTCAAACCCAGGCAACAGGGCAGGGAGCTGGTGTATCACGTCCCTGAGCAGCCGCGAGGCCGGCGGGCGTCTTTATTTAGAACATTAATGACACAAATTAAACCTCTGCCCTCCCAGCTCCCAGTAATAGGCACTACCCGAATGGGATAAAAATAGGCAAGTGTGGGAAATAAAGCCGGCTAGCAACTTGAAAATGAACAGCTAATTTTAAAAAGTTTTCATATTCGGCCAAATAATTCAAGTTAACAACCAAGTAGAAAAGCTTATTTTTTCAAACAATCAAATACTATGAATTTCTTCAAATTCTACAAGGCTCTAAACGGGTGTTTCCCATCCTGACTGCGAAGTCTGGGGACAGAGCTGCACAATTTCACCTCCGAAATCATTCTCACAGCCATGTTTACCCCGTAGCAAAGGTCTTTTCAGCCAGTTGTGGTAAACTCCAGTTCTGCTTGGCCTGGTGATGGCACAGTGCCGCCCATGTGCCTGGGGCCAGATCTGGAGAGCGAGGGGGAATTTTGCTCGATGAGAAAGCGGGCTGTGAGCGCTCTGCTGGGACAGTCCCCATAGCAGCACCCAGCTCTTTGTCTGGCTGCTGAGCCGGGGCAGGATCCAGATCCCAGCCCAGGCACGGACACGGTCAGCAGGGATGCGGCGGTCTGAACCCTTTCCTCATCAGAAGGTGGGCACGGGGCCCCTTGGGCACAGAGCTCGCGGTCTGGGGAGGAAAAGCTGCTCTGTCCTGGTGCTCAGCCCCACACTTCCCGGCAGAATATCCGGCCCTGGGAGACCCCGCCTCAAATTCGGCAGCGCCGCTTTCCGAAGACGCCTTATAGCTAAATCGGCTAACAAAAAGCCTCTTGTAGATAAAAGAGCTCTGCGAGTCAACAACTGGCTAAGCAGTTTAAACCTCTAAGTAAGGCATCCTCTATTTAAACGTTATAGGCAAATCTAATTTAAGCTTTTAAAAATATTATGGGCAGGTGTTTAAGTGGCGGGCACACTGGGCCGCGCCGGCCCGGGAGGGGGCTGGGCGCCGCTTCCCAGGCGGGCAGCATTTTGTTCAGCCAAGCTTTCTGCAGAAGGGCCACGTGACAGAGGCCAAATAAACAGCATCTGGGGATTTTCAATTACAGACCTTCACCCAGCATGCCTGCACTGTAATCTCTACCAGATGAGGCTCAGGCCTCACTATTTTCAATAATTCACACACTGTGTACACATAACATGACAATAAGGGCATTCATGCAACCGCCTGATTCGCACATCAAAGCTCCCAAATGGCCAGCTGTAAGCATGCTTACTGCTGAATAATTCATTCTTTTCACAGGCTTGAAAAAACGCTCAGCGGGAGTTGGCAAGCTTGTGTTCTTTCCTGTGTGGTATGCTAAACTCAAATTTTGAAAGAGGTACAGCCCCACTAAAAAGAGTCAGAGATACAACTATTTAAATGTGCATTTGCGAGCTTTCGGATGGCTGCTCACAGAAAAAAAAAAAAAAAAAGGTTGAAAAAGCAGCTCTACGTTTCCAAGTGGATAGCGGATAAGAGGAAATAACCTACATGTCCTCTGAGGCAGGTGGTTAACAGAAATAAAATGATAAAGCTGTTTTCTGGCTGGTAAAATATTTTTTACACATATTATTCCTGGCTAAAAATCTTGGATACACCAGGCGCATAATAGTCAACAAGTTCAGCAGACTTGAATTTTTCTCATACTTAGCATAAATTTTCTACTAGATGGCAAAGAGGGTTTTTGTTAAGACTAACACATATGAAAAAGGCAAACACAGAAACACCAGAGCTAATTCTGTAACTCCTATTTACTGTTCTCACCGATATGGGTTGAATACTAATTTCTACATGATATTTTAACAACTCCAAACTTGCAGCTGTGTCTCTGAACATTCAACTTGCAACAAGTGAACGTTCCAGATTTTGTAAAACTTTGACTTAATGCAACAGAAGCATCATTTCTTTAGGAGAAAAAAAAAAGAGGGGAGAAAAAAGAAGGGTCTGCTTCATAATATCAAGTTTTCTTGACTGTCAATCAGTGCCTGAATCAGCAGGATCAACTAGTCATGACCTCTCCTTATAGCAAACACACGCTGCTTACCAGCTGTGGGCTGTGTTTTTTACATCCTTTTCTCTATCATTCAGAATGGCTTCCTCCTAATCACAATAATCCCAAAAGTGCTAAAACATATCAATCGTCCTCTAAGCCCTGCCTACAAAAGGCCAGCCGTCCGGCCTTTATGGGCTTGTCCAACAGCAGCTGATACTTCATTCAACTACAAATCCAATTTAGCAGTTACAAGAGGTTTAGCATCACTGGAAAAATATTGGTGTTGATCCTGCACTCTTAAGTCAGCAAATATTCCTTTGCCATATTGTTTAGCTTTTTCTGCCATATTTACACTTCTGCTGGATTTCCCTGAGTGACTTCAACAACAGCATTTAACCCCTGAACTGGTAATATTTACAATTGATCAAACAATGATTTTTAAAATATGTTTACCACAATTACAGAAGCATAAGCCTATTTGAATTCCAACTGTTACAATTCTGAAAAATCCCCAACCAACAACTCTAAAAACAAACACAGTCATTTCACTCAAAACCATAGAGCACACTTTATGTACCAGTTATGTAGGATGTTATTTATTATAGCCCTTCGGGCAAGTTCATGGCAGTTCTTTCACTTATGTATTTTTAGTTGCCTAGCAAGCCAGTGCAAACACTCCCTTGATCCCCCCCCCTATATCTTTTCTTTTTCTTTTTTTCCCCCTATTTTTCTGGTTTTCTTTGCCTTTTTTTTTTCCTTTTTTTTTTTTCCCTCCCCTAGTTGCAGGGCTGGGGCCCAGGACACAGGCAGGCCTCACAGTCCCCAGGGAATGGGATGGGAGCAAAAAAATTAACTGTGTGTCTTCGACCTGCTGGAGTTTGTTGGTGCTCGACGTCCTCTGGGAGCCAAGGGTCTGGCTCAGAATTTAGGTTGGGACCTTGCAGAGAAGTGGCCACGCAAGGACAGGACCGGGAGGGGACAAAGACCTCAGGGTTCCTAAAAGGGGTTTTAGGGGCTGCCCCAGTGGCGTGTGTATGCACACAGACACAAAACTACAGTGAGTCACTTAAATATTATTATACACAAATTAACTGCTTTCAAGGCGTACCCTAACTGGGCTGCCCAAGAGCAGAGGGGAAAGAAAAGATCCCAGAAACAAAATAACCGAAATAATCTCTTTCGATACTAACGAGCAAACAATTACAATGACTCACTGAAGTTATATCATAATGATACTTGCAAAGAAAAGAACTTTTTGTGTATTGTATTAAAACCAACAACAATAAAATGATCCCAGATTGAATCAAGACCACAATTTAATTTACACAGCAAAAGGGAAATGACCTAATAGTAGCACTGAAAGATATTCTCCTCATGTCAAGTCTTAATCTTTGGGTTTTATCCCAGCTTCAGTTTTAGAGAAAACAATGAAAAAGACCCATAGACTCATCTGGTTCAAAAGTGTTCATTGACATTAATGCAATGCATTGGATTCTATTTGGCAGGTCTTCATACTGGGGAATATTCCACATAAGCAATGTTTATTAATTTTCTTCTTCTGATTTTTAAAAAACACAGGCAGAATGTATTTCAAAGAGAGAGGAGTGATCCAGAGAGCTCTCTGAACATTCATTAATTAATATTTTGTCAGTGTCGGTTGTCTCAACAAAAGAAGGTTTTACAATTTACTCTAAGCCCCATTTAATTAAAATTTAAATGCTACAAAAATACATGGCTTGCGCTTTTTTTTCCCTAGTAATCATTTTCTACTTACAATAAACTGCATTTTACTGCAACCAAAAATGCATTTCAAAACAAACAGCAATTTTCAGGCTTCAGCCTATACAAAGAAATCCCCACAGGAGAGGAAAAAAAGTCCCCAAACTTGACCTTTGCCATATCTCTGGATCAGCTACAGATGTTTAGTAGATTATACAAAAACCTAGATGTCCTTAATCTGACATTGTGGGTTTTTTTCCCCTGCTCTGATAGGACCTGTCAGTAACCTCTCTGCGAAGACCCCGTGTGAATTCCACATGCAATTCCTGGGTTGGTTTCTGAGGTAGCTGCAGTTTCTCAGTGACAGGAGCAGTTCAGAAAGGAGCAGACTCTTGCCCAATGCTGCTGACAGAAAGTCTGATTTGGACAGGAATCCTTCAAATACACAGACAATGGGCTGGCTGACCTGTCATGCATGATGGATGAGTTAAGGGGATTAAAACCACTATTTGCATTAGAATAGATAAAAATTAGCAAAATAGAATTTCTCAGTAGGTGGCTTCAGTTCTGTTTGTTCTCTTAGGCAAAATGAAGTTCATTTTTAAAGGAATTATGATGGTTTAAGTAACCCTTATTTGCAGAGAAGGGATCCTGTATGCTGGCTTGCTTCCTTTTGTTTATTCTTTAAGAAATACACTTTAACTATCACAGAAGTATCCTTTTCTCCCCACGTTTATCATTAGAGCATTACACAACTACGGTGTTCTAACCACTTTAAACCGTATGTATACCTTAATGCTTACATGTTTCTAAGCTGCACATACCCCCAAAAAAGTGGTTTGAGTGCAGGCAGAGATGATCAAAAAGACCAAAAAATTACATTAAATTGTGTATTGATGCTTCAGTGAGGTTCTGAGTACGAGCCTGTGACTCAAGAACTGTAAAAGGCAGATGCTTGAATCACTGCAGGTTTCTTTTGACCAGATTCATATTGCACACAGTGCACACACTTAAAAGACTCAGAGATGTCTGCACAGAGTGACCTAATGAAAGGCTGGCCTCACAGAATAGCATTATACTGTTTATACAACGCATCTTTGAGAGAAATCTGTATGGACAAATGGGCGCACGCAGGCAGGCAAACAGACGCAGAAACTGCAGAAACATCCATGGACCATCTCCCCCTCACTCCTGCTGAGAGCAACCAAGATCTGTCTGTCTGTCTGTCAGACCAGGGCTGTGGAAACCGTGGAGGTCCTGCTCTTTGCAAGGCTCACACATCCGAAGTGCAGGCAGCCAGGAGCCTCCAGAAAATCCAGCGCTTTTTAAAACACACGTCTGCGTACTGCCAAATATGTTACTGAACTCTGCCCGTTTCACCGGTGAACTGCAGTCAGACCAGTGGCGTGTCCCACCGTGCCCCACAGCAGCACCGACAGAGAGCACGGCTGAGGCACTAAGGAGGCACGTTCCTGCCAGAGATGACATTACCCAGAGGCGAAGCTGTGCCGTGATTTCTCAGCTCCGCATTTACTGCAGTGAGATTTTAAGAGAGCCGGTCACTTCTCGCTCAGCGATGGGGGTTCTGGCCACCTCCAGAGGTTGTCGACAGCAGGGCAGTGCTAGACCCTACATCCGTACAGCTCTGTGCATCCACAGGCAAGGGAAGTCCTGGTGAGCTGCCTTAATTTTCAGCTCTACAGACCCTGCCCTGGGATTTCATGCAACTCTCTGCAAAAACTGTTTGTTTAGCTTACAACTTACTTGGTGTCTGCGTCCCGTGCACTTAAGATGCTTTATTTTCACAGCAGGTGCAAAGAGGTATTTAAATTTTCATTATGTCCAGGGTATTCGGCCTTGGTTTGTGTCAGATGACAGCTTCTGACACCAGATGGGCCAAGTAGAGAAACGTTTGACCAGCATATGAAAGAGCTTGGGATACATCCAACACCAACCTTGGTTTCCAAGTTATTTCACAAGCACAAAGTAGCATTTTGTGGAGATTTTATAGCTAACAGTGTCATTCTAGCTACAGTACAATAAATATTTTGCACCAATTACAAACCCACAAGAGAGACCTACAACATACCTGAGTTAAAGGGTAAGTCATTCCTTGCAAACTCAGTCTCAAAACACGTTTAAAATCGAGACTCCTTTAACTCTTTTTTTTCAGCCTAAAGAAAGACCTCTCCATACTTCCTTCACGTTAAATCAGCTGCCCATTCCCGCCTCCCTGCAGAACCCAAATGGTCACTGATGTTTGAGCTAAAGTGGAGAAGAGCAATATTGCTGCACTTCTGAAGAATTCCCAAGACACTAGTCCAAGGGGAGAAAAAGAAACCTTAATGTCATCATAAACTCAGGTATCAGAACACCACAAACTGTTAAAGAACAGAAGACACCACTGCTTATTTTGAAGTTCAACTAAGAGACACAGCAATGAAAAGCTGAGTAATCAAATAATAGTCCACCACAATGCATTTTGTTTAAATTTGGAAGTGTTCCTCATAACCTACTCATTTGTCAGAGAGAAAAATGCCTGCCTGGCTCTCCCTGCCCCTCTGCCCCAGGCTCCAGCATCCGACTGTACATTCCAAGCAGGGTAAATATTATGCTGCTGATTTCATTATAATTGAAAACCCCCATTCATGCCTTTCAAAATCTGCAGGGTTATCTTGAAGAATCATAAAAAAATTTTGCTTTGTGTAGCCACCAAATGCATTAGAACCCTAATATTTGTAATCCTTGTTATATATTTTTTTAGTTAAAGTGGTTCTTTTGGTTGATGGGAGGGCTCTTTAAAGAAAAATAATTTAAGGGGTAGGACATGCCAGAGAACCGAAAGAAAATCACATTTATTTATAATCTTTTTACCACTTATTTGTTTCTACAGTAAATCACTACTTTCTTTTGCTTCCCAGCTCATGGCTTTGCTTTACATAACATTTATTCTAAAAGTGTGCATTTGGAAACCTTTTCTTTGTTTGTTTTGGATAAATGAGTAATGAAGTGCAAACACATTTCACACGTAATTCTTAATCCCACTTTCTTTAGGCCTGATGCAGCAGGAGAGAAACTTCACAGGTTGCTTTTGCCTGAGTACCACTGACATGGGACTGGAAGAGGAGACTGGGCCTCCAGCTGCAGCTCTGTCGAGTCCCTGTGCTCCCCTCACAGTTTTGCCTGTTACAGATATTAGTTCTCTACACATTGTAGTGAAAAAGATTCGTGAAAGATGCCTCTCCTCCGCCCACATCCATGGCGATCCTATGGAGCAGCCCCAGACACCAGTGGCTTCTAGACCTGACGGCAACAATGGACATTTCACAAGGAGCAGAAGGACGTTGCTCCTCAGTTCCATCACAGAATCAGAGATGCATTATGGCTGGAAACGACCTCTGAGACCACTGAGTCCATTAACCCAGCACCGCCGTGTTCACCACCAAACCACATCCGCAAGTGCCACATCCACACTTCCAGGAGCTGAGGGCTGAGGGCTGGCATTGGGACCGGGATGGGGACACGTGTCCCAACACAGCCCCCACGGCTGGCATCACCAGACCCGCTGGCAGGGGCTGTGAGCAGGGCAGCTTCAAGCAGCAGAGGAGCAAAGTTTAAACACAGATACCCACCTGGAACTGCAGTCAACATTTATTAATGGAGCTTAGAGATTTCTGCCCCTACCAAGCTCCCAGGTTGCTCATGAGACTTTATCAACTGTTTAGTCTAACCTGCTGATACGGTAATTAGTAATTGCTGGTGCATACCATGATTTCACTTTTCTTTTAATCGCTGGCACTTTATGCCTTCTTTTCTCCTCTCTTTCAATGTGTTGTCTCTCCTACTATCTCACTCCCTCCTTCTCCTCCCCCTGCCCTTCTTCAGCAGTAAGGACAAGTGACACCAATCCTTCCCCTTTCCTGGTTGTTTCCAGGATAACCGTCCATTCCGTATGGGTTCATCTTGAAAGAGCACTTCCCTTCTGCCTGGTCCATAGTGTGCAGACTCTACCCTGTGCAGGCTCTCACAGACCACAGGAAGGCTGCTTCAGGGGTTCCTCTGGTTACTCTCTAGCGGGCACAATTCTGACCAAGAGTCCTGCATCTGACTTCTACCTTGGCCAGTGGATGTATTTTGACGAAGAGAGAAGAGTTTCAAGTAAGGAAGAGGTCCTGAGTTTCATCAGTGAGCAGCTGAGACCAACAAACGAAATAAAGTGTTAAATACTTAAAGTGTTAAATACTCTGTATTTGGACTCAACATTCTAACACTGGTATGAATCCAGGTGCAAGCCTCGGCAAAAGGGTATTTCAGAGGAGTGGCAATGTGCTCAGCATCCCTCTTCCTGAGTTTCTGCCTCTGCAAGCACTGAAACAGCCATCTGTGCTTTGCTAAAGCACGGACAGTGTACAGACTACTACACTGTCAACCTCTGCCAGCTCCACAGAGCACCAAATTTCTTAGTTTTACAAACTTTGAAGCACTGCACTGTATTTTAAACTTTATATGTTTTGGTTGTAAAGGCATTTTCCCTGAGGCAGCTGGTAAATCCATCCTGAACCTGGCCATCACAACACTATCAACATTGTACCCACAAACAAGGTTTTTGCTACTAAAAGACAAAGAAATAGTCATTGGGTCAGCCAAAGGAACTCCATCCGACACTGGGCTGAGCCATAACATGCGCACAAAGAGAATAAATTAGTGCTGCAGAGATTTATCAAGAGTGCTTGCAAGAGTGATACCCCTTTCATCTTCGTGAGATGCATAGGAATGTATCAGGACTCACCACTCCAGACACTAAATTGAGCCACAGACTGATTTTCCACAAGGACTGGTGGACATGCTTAGGTTAACAGTTGGACTCAATGACCTTAGGGATCTTTTCCAACCTAAATGATTCTGTGAGTCTATGACACAAGAACAAGAAGTAAAAATGTACTTACTTACCTCAGAGGCTCACAAATGTTTATATGAAGCTATTAAAAGGCTGAGATTTAAAACAACACATCCATTTAAAAGAAAATGAAAGGTTGTTTCTGGTATGGCTGATGCCATTATATGTTTTCTGTTGGGGGAAATTTACAGCCAAATTATTGCTGTCAAGGAGGGCAGTGAGCCACAAGGATTTCCAGATGCCATGTGTGAAGTTTCCCTTTACCATACTCAAGTACATTATCACCCAAACGCAAACAAGCGTTAAAAAGTGTCTGTCATTAAAACATGTGTGGCCCCCTTTCCTGGACTTAAGAGATTTGGGTTTTTTTCTTCTCCGTTCCTTTCTTTCTAAGCCAGGTGGGAGAGGGCACTGCAGCACTCCCAGGGGCCCGGTTGCTGACCGTGCTGGTGTTGACAGCAACACTTTGGGCTGCACCCAGAGTGAGAGGTACATGCTGCACCCTGTCACTGAGAAACCCGGCCCTGCCGAACACTCACATTCCACTTGCTGAAAGTCAGGCAAAGGAGGGGAAGAAGTGCTGCCACGACACTCCTCAGAGCAGCTATGAACGTGAAAACAGATTTAAGAGGAACACAGAAGTGTACTGGGTTCGCGTGGCCAGGTTTTGGTAGCTTGGGGACTACAGGGGTGGCCGCTGTGAGGAGCTGCCAGAAGCTTCCTCATGCCCAGAAGTGCCAGTGCCAGCCGGCTCTGAGATGGACGCGCCTCTGGCCAAGGCTGAGCCAAGCAGAAATGGTGGCAGCACCTCTGTGATAACAGATTTAAGAAGAAAAAAGTTATTGCACTGATGTAACTGCAGTCAGACCAGAGCAGCGTGAGAACACGTGAGAGAAGCAGCCCTGCAGACACCTAGGTCAGTGCAGAAGAAGGNTGAGTGATAGACTTTGGTGGGTGCCTGGAATCCAGCCAGGGTTAACCCACTACAAGAAACTAAAAGGAAAAGCACGTTCAAGTTTCTCCAGTACCTATAAAACTAACTTGCCACACCAGCAGGCAGCTGAGGGAGCTGTCCCATGGTATGGACAGNTCAGTTTGGGGAGAACAGCTGGCTGTGAGAAGCACTCACACTGGAGAAGTCCCTGGAGAGCTGTCTCCTGTGGGAAAGACGCCAGGCTGGAGCTGGGGAAGGACTCATCTCCCTGAGCAGTGGCTGAAACAGCGTGTGATGAACTGACCATAACCCCCCTTCCCTGTCTCCCTGTGCCACTGGGGGAGGAGGTAGAGCTGGGAAGAAGAGAAGGCTGTGGGGAAGGTGTTTTTAAGGTCTTATTTCACTTCTCAGTGTTCTTCTCTGATTTCATTAGCAATAAATTCAATTAATATCTCTAATTAGTGCCTGTTTTGCCCATGACAGTAATCGGTGAGTGATTCCTCCCAGTCCTTATGTCAACTTATTCACCTTTGTTGTATTTTCTCTCCCCTGCCCAGCTGCAGAGGTGAGTGATAGACTTTGGTGGGTGCCTGGAATCCAGCCAGGGTTAAACCACTACAAGAAACTAAAAGGAAAAGCACGTTCAAGTTTCTCCAGTACCTATAAAACTAACTTGCCACACCAGCAGGCAACTGAGGGAGCTGTCCCATGGTATGGACAGCTGGGACAGCTGCCTGCACAGGAGACCACCCTCACACCTACAGAGAAGGGAATCCTGTGCCAAAAGGACTTCCAAAGGCTTCTGCAAGCCTGAAGCAGAACAACCTCCCTTAGGGCTGTCTGGGACTGCTGCACGCTCAGGCGTGAGGCTTTCAAGGGGGAATAGGTGCAAACAAATGCCTTGCCATCAATCACCTTTCCAGCTCTTACTAGCAGAAAGGTAGGAGAATTAAAGCTAGAAAATCTTATCAGTGAAGTTTTGCTCCCAACTGGAATTGTTTAAAAAAGAGGAGCCACAGAATTTATGCACAGGTCCAGCACGATGGTGCTGAAAAGAGGATAGAGGTGGAAATATCAGAAGGCTGATGCCATGTAGTACCCACTGATTTTTTCCTCGAAGTAGGTGTTTTGTTAAATGATGTTAACTTGAATCTTTTGCTGAAAAACAGAACTAAATGGGAGATGTTGCGCCCAAAGCAGAGCTGACCCTTCTGTCTCACATCTGGGAACACACCAGCAACAAGATCCTGAGTGGGAGCAGGAAGAACAGTTTTGCTCAAAACCCAGAATGAAACAAAGTGAAGGAAAGAGGGCATGCTGGAATCCCTCACTCCAGCTGGAGAACTTCCCCTCTCCCTTGGGGGCCAGGGGCACAAAGTGGCCCCTGTTTCTGATGCAGGCTCAGCAGAGTGAAGGCTGAGGAGAGCCCCATGCCAGTGCCACCCAAACTGACTGGAAGCCTGTTTTATGACACAAGCTTTTTCCTTCCAGAAACTTCTTCCATGTCTTCAGCCCTTTCTTATGTCCTCCCAAAGAGGGTATATACAACATAAGCCTCAGCTATCAAAAGGACACTCTTAGAAACACTAAAGCAAATCCCTGAAGCCACCTTAATCCCATCAGACACTGGGCTTGAAGTTATAACATAGCATTTTCTGAAAGAAATATAGATCTGAGTAACAAAAAGGGTCCCTCAGAAACTCTCACACTCCACATTAATACTTTAGAAAAACTGAATTTCTGCTACAGCAACTGCTGCAGCTAGCTGAAGGCTCCGGTGCAGAGTGTGCATGCTTGATGAAACAGAAACAGCCAACGCAATTGTTTCCAGAAACTTAGGACAAGTCAATATGGACAAATCCCTTTTCAAACCTACACAGGGCAGATCATTGCCTTGCTGATCTGCCTGAGACTTCATGGCACTCACTCAGATAAAGAAACTCATCCAGAGCGTCTTCTGCACCTGTCAGTGCTTGATACTCCAATTTTGCTAAAAAAAACAAGTTCATAGATTGAAAACAAAAGTGTCATTACAGTGCTTTTAAAACAATCACCCTGGCTTCTCCTTCTCCTTTATTTCCACTAGATGAATGGAAGACTTCAATTAAAATGTAAGCCAATTTAAAAAAGATTTTAAAATGCAGTTACTCAGGTCTTTCCATCTTAGCATTTATTTTCTATTGTAACATCTGCCATTCCAGCAGGCTTTTGTTTGCATCTTTTCCCATTCTTACCTGGACAAAAGGCTCTTTTTTATTCTCCAGATTAAAAAAAGGGAAGATGACAGACATTTCTGTGTGCATAAGTAAGGTCATTCAACAGTGAATATGAGCAAAATATACTCATCAGCTTTAAAAATTAGATCACAAACTTTTATGCCTGGATTATTTGTTGATTTTCCAAGCACTGGAAATCCTTCAACCTGCGCATCTGAGAAAGTGAATCTCCACAGAAATCGGATCTCAGTCAGTTTTCTTTCTCTATATTCCCAAGCAAGACCCCCAAAAGAAGACCTCTGGGTCGACTACTTGTTGGGTCTCTCTCTCATCTGCCCTCCTTCCTGTTTGAAGAAGTTTCTAAAAACATTTCCTAAAGAGCATCACCGCTCCAGTTAACATTAAGTAAGGGATTTGCAGAAGTGACTGCGGAGAACAGGCAGGCAGACACTTGTGGACCACTCTGGAGCTGTAGGGAAAAGAAAAATTCAAGCGAGAGAGTCTTGTTTCACTGTTGCATTCAAATTTGAATCTAAAGTCCAGCTGCTTATGGCATTTGAACATGAATGCAAACAGTGGGCTCAGAAAATTAATCTCAGCCATCTAGAGCCTCTGTCCCCGTGGTAAGCAGTAAAGATCACAGGAAAAGAACACCAGGGACCAAAGTGGATCAAGGAGTTTTCCTCTTCTAAGCTTGTAGTTTCATGGCTGTGCTTGAACAGAGGAGATAACAGAAACCTGCAATAAATCTCTTTATGCTGGAGACATTAGTGCACAAAAATCACAAATTCAATCCCAGTTCCTACATCTGTTCTTTTATACAGCTGATGGTTCATACTCAATACATACATTTTACTAAACTTGGGTTTAAAAGATTGGATAAATTACTTGGGATTAAGTAGAAATTATTAATATTTTACAATGTCAAAATATTTATGGGTGAAAAGATTTGAGTTGGTAAAATTGTTGACTTTATAAGGTTAAATAAATGTTTACCTGGCTTTAGGAATTAGTAAATTGTATTAGGTTATATTAACTATTATAATTTATGCTAATTTGAGAAGCTTTAAACCAGTGCAAATTATATAAATTAGGCAAACTTAATCCCTGTGTTTAAGCCTCCTTAAAGTCATTTGCGTTCCTTAGTATTTGAAAGGTTTACATTGAAGTTGTTGTCAGTGATGTCTTTAAGGTGCAGGTAAAATTAAAACCTTGATTTTAAATGTAGGTTAATTTTAATTGCTGTCATAAAATAAAATACACTTCTTAAGAAATCTGTTTTCTTTCATATAAATGTCTTGTCTTTTTCCTAAAGTGTGGAAAATAAAACCAGCTAGCATTCAATACTGGGCTCAGTAGAAATCATTGGCCTGAAAGTTCAGCATTGCTTTCTACAGCATAAAATCCAATACCTCCAATAAAAGATCACATTAAATTTGACCCAACCCATTCTTTAGGGCAGGGTTCTTTACCCAGAAATAACATCCCTTTGCACAAAATCAGTGTTTTGAAGGATCATAATCTTAACGTGACCTGTGGGAAACACAACACCTCTTGTCTGCCCGAGAAGATTACTGAACCGGAGGATGGCATATGCCCACCTCCAACAAGGCAGACACGCCCACTGAGCCATGCAGGAACGGCCTCGTCTATAAACACCCAACGTTTTCTTCAGGAACAAAGAAACTACACCACTTCATCTAGGAACAGCCTCATCCGAATGTGGCTCGGTCTGTAAGAACAGAGAAATAGACCCACTTCACAAGAAAAGGATGCATTCCCAGGAGACTTTCTTTGGTTCAAGATTTTCCCATTTTTCCTGTATCAACCCACTCAACCTGCAACACAAATGCAGGTACCAATTCCAAAAAAAAAACATACCAGCATGCTGAAGGCATCTGGGAGAGCAGTAAATTACTAGGAGATTGGAAAGATTGATTTGTGAAGAAGTTACAAGGAAGTGGAGACATTGCAATCAGCATGTACATGGTGTAAAGGCCGAGTTTCCCAGCAATCCCTGAATGCCCTCAATTCCCACTAGAAGACTGAAATCAGTGGGAGCTCAGGACATTCAACAATCCATAAAAATTAAAGCAGGGCAACGACTGGTTTTATTGTTTGTTCTTGGCAGTACCCACCAAGAGCGCGACGCTGAAGGAATGCATGATCGATGTTGTGACAACTCTGCAATTTGGAAAGATTTAAGCAAAAGGGATAGGGCAGTGAAAAGGGGCGTAGCAAGTGAATGAAGTGATCAAAGCTGATGTGGCTGGAATTCTTTATTAATACAGCAATCTCTGCATTTCAGGTAGAGACTATTCCCAGAGCAGCTCAGCCTACCTGTTATTGACATCCTCATTTGCTACAAATCCCCACAGAAGTGCCTCTCCTGTGCTTCAGAGGGCTGCAATCCAGAGGGCTGTGGCTGTGGGATGTGGGGAGGTTTGTGGGCCAGCTCTGGCACGACACTGCACTCACGTACCCACTGCAGGTGGAGTGAAAGGGGCTGATAAATACTGGGTGGGAGAGCAGCACAGGGGGCCAGGGGCTGCCTCGTGGGCACAGGCAACAGTGCTGCAGTCTGCAGGGGCAGGGAAGACTTCTGAGTTGCATAAAGACAGAAGAGGAACCGATTGAAAAAAAAAATTTTGTGAAAATATACACAGAGGAATGATCTTAACAAAACAAAGTTTAAATTTTAAGCAAGAAAATACCTTCCAGATTTAAAACAAGCTCCAAAGAATGTCCCACGTTAAGGCACTAAAAACGAAATTGGCAATGCACCAGTAAATATACTGAGAGGAGGAATCTTTGGCCAATTCCTTTTTTTTCCCCCTGCTAGATGTATATTTGATACTTTCTTTCTGTATGACCTAAAAACTCATACCTGTAAACAGAGCTGCAGGTGATAGGTACACCATGAACTGTGTGATGGGCCTGCAAGACAGATATCCCTGAACCAGCCAAACTGAGCCCCCCTACAATACCAGTACTGTTCTTTGCTTCTTTGCTGTGGTTTAGTTTTGGGCAGTCCTGTGATGAGCAGGGAGTTCGACTCCATGATCCTTATGGGTCCCTTTTAACTCAAAATATTCCCTGATTCTGTGTCTCTTCTCAGTTACATTCCTCTAAACCTGAGCCACACCCAGCAGACCCTCCTTGCTTATCTTTATGGTTTTCTTACACAAAACAGAGAGTAAGAAAAGTAGGTGATGAATCACTGAATGATTACTCTTCAAGAGGAGCTGTGGCAAGTTAGTATTGTTTTGACATCACTTTTCTTGTTTATCTCACTCTTTATAACAAATTACACTTTAATTCAAGCACAGGCTTTGCATTTCTTGGACACCTGGAATATGTAAAAATAATTCCATAAGTTACCTCCTTTTCTAGGAGGGAAAAATAAAATAAGAACTTTCTGTAAATGCGAAGGGCTGCCCTACCTCTAACTTCCTTCTAACACTTAACACCAGGCTTAAAAGTGTACCATATAAACACAGAGAAGCTGAAACACCACAAGCAGCCCTTCCATCTACTTTGCTTTACACATTAAACCACGATTCAAACAGAGTCCATTAAGGCATCTAAATGTGACTTACCACATGTGTTAATTGGGTGGGGAGGGAAAAAAAAGAAAACACAACCCTCGAATGTGGACATTTATGTATTTCCATTATTCAGACCCTCCTGATGCCACAATCTCCCACTTCTATAGTTTATAAATGTTTGATTTAAAATATAGCCATTTTATCATTTGTACCACATTTACCTCATCTTACCACTGTTCTGACTGGATGGGAAGCTAATGTAGCCTACACTGTCTGGTCAATTATTGCATGGACACCAGGGACCAATTAATGCCATCCATAAAAGCCTGAATCATTCTGTCAATTAACTAGAACTAACTATGTCATCAGATATATTACTGGTGAGCAAGTCTATTTGGTTGCAATATGTCTTGAAGGAGAGCAGTATCAAATGAATCACAATTGACTTGGACAACTGCTAGCATAATTTCAGAAGATGAAAAGACAAATGTGGTAGTTATTAGTGGTCCCCTGAGGAATTACGGCCAAGCAATTGTAATGTGCTAAGACTGTACTAGCAGGTGCCCACAGCACAAATCAGGCAGAGGGTTAAATCAATATTTTCAATTTCTTGGGATCAATTCAGTGTTTGAACAAGATGGAAACTTGTTAGCAATTGGCAGAATGTGTAAATGAAAAGTCAAACTTCTTATTATTTGTTAAAAAGGAATCAGTGCTCTGCATCATGCCCTTGGCACAAGGTAATGCTTTCATGATCCAGTTGCTTGGGCATTCACTAAAAATCTAGCAGTTCTTAAATTTTAATAGAGTGCAAAAGGTTACTTTAATACATGCTGAACATTCAGGATCTTTAAAAATGATTGAAGTGTCAATAGGAAAGTTTTTGAGCTGTGACAACAGCATAGTTATTAACGATTAGTGCAAGAAGCAGAAGAAACCTTGATTGCTTTAGAAAAGTCTCACCAGGAATGCAGCCTGACACCCTTGGTACAATTTCACATTTATTCTGTTTCATGCAGGAGAACATTTGGATCATCAAGTGATCCTTTACCAATTAAACAAAAAAGAAAAAGCTACCTTACACAAATTGATTTCATTTGTCACTGCTGGGTTTAAAGATGCCTGTAGCAGGACCTAAAGCATGGGCATCATATTCTTTACTTTTAACACAAAGGTGTAAAAATGAATTGTTACATCCTTGTGTTGTTTTACAAAAAGACGCCTCCAGCCACCCTGACAGTCAGGGTTTGGAAAATAAACCTTATTTTGAGTGAGGGAGGCATGCCCTTCAGATGGCACCTTAGGGCACAGTAAAATCTCTGAGATTTGGAAGAAGAAAACTGGCAAGTAATGCTATCGTACCTGGGGAAAAAAACACGTGATCTCAGGGAAAGCTACTTCCATGGTGCTCACCCAACGCTTTAAGTCCATTATTTCAAACAGATCAAAAACATGAACCATTTTTCATGCTACAAAGCTACAGCAATATTTATTAGGAAAACAAAAAGAAAGCCCTGATGGCTAATTAAAAAGAGGAAATTCAACAAAACAGTTTTGAAACATGCCTGAAGAAGACAGCTATGCTTCAACCATGAATACAGTTCTCTGTATGTTGGGCTGGTATAGGAATTCCTTGAATTGTCTTCAGTGTTTGGACTTCAGCTCATGGGCACAGACAAGTGAAGAGGTAGGTGAAGCTCCTCTTTCACAATCGCTTGGCACGCAGACGTTCTTTTCAATATTCTTTGTTCTTTAATTGTGAAGATAACAATATTTACAACACTGGAAAAATGGTTCCTTTGACTGAAGCATTTTCATCCAAAGTACTCTAAAGCAGAGCAGGGAAATGATCCTTTGCTGCATACGGTCAACCTGTGAGCTCCCTGTGACAGAAAGTTACTACCAGCAACTCTCTAGCTGCTGTTTTTAAATAACAGTAGCAGCCTTCACTGATACAAGCCAAAATAAAGAGCACTTGAACGTCAAGAAACTGCAAACCCTCTTAAATCTTTACATTAGATGCTGCAGATGAAGTTGGAGATATTTCTCATTTTTCAGCCTTTTCACAGGAATAAAATGGTGCCAAGTCAAAGGAAATAATGAAAAAAATCAAATCAAATCAAAATGGATTTCCCTGTTTCAGGGTTGGCCCAGATAATCTGTTGTCAGTGTCTAACTCACTGCAGCTTTGTCTGATTTTGCAACACATTTATCAAGGAGACCTTTCTCTTGAAATGCATTTAGCACAACACGGGGGATATGCTCCACACCGCAGGACAGCAGGTCAGACACACCATCAGTGTCAGACGATAAAACAGAGGGAACACAAGACAGCGCAGCACTTCCTACCGAATTGGCCCCCATTAATTAGCAAAAAAACAAAAGAGAGACAGAGAAAAGGAACTCTAAATTAGAGTAATGATACAGTTATGTTTTGAAGAATAACGCGGGGAAGATAAACCCTTTCATCCAAGACACACAGCCAATAGATTTTCCCTTGCCCAGCCCCTCTACCTGCGCACTGTGCGTCAGTAATGACACGTTTTTGGCTCCCTGTACACACCCTCAGGTGAAACCATTCCCAGACTTTACGGAGGATGCAGAGAACGCGGACTGCCTTGTGCTGGCCTGGGGAGCTGGAAGAACCTGTGCCTTTAAGAAGCACAGCGATCCAGCGCAATCGTTCGAAACCAAGGTTCAGCAAATAGGAGACAATGAGATATGGAGTAACTTGAAACCAGCCCACGAGCTGCCCAGGAGAACTCTCCAGCTTGTCTGGCTCTCAGACACACCCTTGCAGCTCTTCTGGAAAGCTGGGCCCCGTTTGCAAGACAAGGAGCTAATTGATTCCATCGTCTTCTGCATGTGCGAGTATAAACTGAAGCGCATAAAGGACAGAGGGCCACGCAGCTCAGCTGACCGTGCTAAAAGACTCCGCTGTCTGACAGCGCGCCGGCCGCCCAACAAGCGCCGCGATTGTTCCCGCCAGACGCCACGGGACCCAGGATGCATAATTCCAGTGCCTGCGTGTCCAGCTGTAGGATATATTGGCAGCAGGATAGCAAACTGGCTTTAAGTATTGTTAACATTTTTCTCTGCCGTCCGCGGAGCTGCTGAGACGCTGCAGAAGCGGGGCTGGTCCATCCTCTGCCACCAGCTCGCACACCTGCCGGAACGCCTCCTCTCCCTGCACACCGAAACAGATTTTCCTCTTTACAAAGTGGCTTCTTTCCCCCCACCCCCCCATCTAGAAATTATCTTCATAACTTCCTCCGTGACAGCCCCTGAGTTGTGGTTTCCACAGAATCGGAGTAAACAAAGTCAATCTTCTCAGACTGAAACCGATACACCACTGAGTGCCTCCATTTGTTTTCTTTCACAGCGTGATTTATCTCACAGCCTTTCTGGTTCTGTGTTCCAGGAAAACTTTCTGGTGCTGGTTCCCAGTGAAACTCCCCCGGCTGGAGGGAAACTGTCCCTGGATCTGTATGAGAGTTCCTGGCGAGTCGTGTGCCAGAGGAACACAAGGAGAACACCTCTGCTGCGCTCCGCCCGAGGCGGTGGATGCGGGGCTCTCCCTTTTCATCTCTTCTGAACCGCGCTTAAAAGCAAAATGGCATGACACGCACTTCAAGCAGAGCAAGAAACGTGCTATCTTTGTATCCATGTGGCAATCTTTCTGCTAAGCAAAGACGTCAATCAATTCCACTAATGATAAAAGGCAGAAATTTTATGTCAGAGCCCGTTCTGCAAACACGGAATTCAAACACTGCTCTTGGATCTCAAACACAACAGAACTCACTGTTAATTAAGAATAAACTACATAAAGCTATATACTAAATAAGCCTAAAAACACAAGGCTCATGATATCTTTGAGATTTTTTTCAGAAGAAATAATATGAAAACGTATTTAGAGTATATATTTATTTTGTGTTTGAGAAATCATATTGAAAATTCTGAAAATCTAAGCAAAAAACACACAGCTGGAAAATAATTCCAAGCCTCTTTACACACAGTCATCGAGCTTCTCATACGAGTTCTTCTGGTTTAAATATGGAGCAATATCTCCAAACACAGTAACAAAGTCATATTGATGTAAAACTGCAGTTTGTCTTATTTATCAGATCTCACAGTATTATCAGATTTCACAGATTTCGGACACATAATTTATAATCCCCATGAATACAGTTTAGTAGGGAACCAGCAGTTCTCCAGCAGATAAACAGGAGCTATGGTTTTGGTCAAGCTCAAATTTGATTTTCAGGTCTTGCCTGGATAAACTGAACAACATAAAGATGATAACAAACAAGTAGCCCATGAATGTGACACCCAAAGAAGCAATATCTGACCAGGTGTTGCCACGGACTTCATGACAGGATTTTACCTCTGGCTCTCAGTTATCCCTGCCCCAGCAATGAGTGACTTTTCCTGCAGCTGCCAGCAATGTCATGATCCAATTCAGTAAAATTCTAGAACACAGTTAAAAATTAAGAATAAAGGCAAGGGTTTGAGGATCATTTCACAGGCAGAAATATTTACATGTCACACCTGATTTCACACTGGTTTGAGTTCACTGAATTCAAAGGACTTAGTGACAGTTTGGTCACAAAATAGTGAATCTGTTTTTTCCCTTCCCTTGCCTCCCTGCTCAACCCCCATGCCCTACGGTACCAAAAGGCTCCCCTCAAAACCATAACCAGCAAATAGGTCTCCACACTCACACCCAGAACAGCATCTGCAAAGAAAATAAAGGCAAGATTCTCAAGCTTGCCGCTACACATAATCTATTATTTCTCATATTTACTATTATTATTACTATTGTTTTCATCATGTTTACCAGTATACTTCTGCCGTGTAAAAAAATACACTCAAAGATTTAAATATTTTCTTTCTAAAATTACTTGCTTTGAAAAGCAGAATCCCAACTCCGTACACTCTTCTCTGACTAGAATTTCTCTCCCATAGTGCTGTAATGCAGAGACTGGCATTTTACCATGATCTCTTGATGTTTTGCTTGGATGTGGTGCTGCTGTTAGCTAAAATGAAGCACCTCAGTAGTCCTGATCACCACTCAGAAAACACCCCAGACACCAGGGAAACCACTGCAGCTACATAACAATAAAAAAACTAAACACAACCACCTTGTGATCAATTTTATGTCTAACATTTAATTAGAATAGTCATAAAAATGTATCTGGTTATTTACAACTAAAATGTAGCATCCAAGGTCAGAGTGGAACCTACTGCATCCAAAATGGTGTAGCTTTGAGATCAGTTGAGAAGTTATTCATGCTCCCACATAACTGATTCTGAACCCTGTATAGTTTAATTCATGCAGATACACTGAACAAAGGCACTCAGTATACAAATGCTGGTTAATTCTTATTTTATTCACAAGGCAGTACCAGATTTAAACAATGAGTTGCAAATGATTTTGATGAAGATGTTGAATTGCTGCTGTGTTTATGATGTACTGTAAGACAGTTGTGTATAGCCTGAGTGATTTAGGCTTAGTGTAATAAATATTATATTCTTATGTTAGACAGGAGTACATCAATGAAATGTATTCTAATTCTATCTAAGGCAATGAAATTATCTACCTGGGTTATTCATGGAAATATAAGTCCAACCACTTTTGGACTCATGCAGATTTTATGCTTATACAGAAGAGGTGACTTCCATAATCCATAATTATAGGTGCAATACCATTCGCTGAACAACAACGGCTTTTCAAGTTTAATTATAAACCCCAAATGTACTTAGCTAATCAGATCAATTGCAAGTCACAGCAAAGCACATTCTAATTTTCAAGACAGATGAAATTTTGCCACCTCTCAGCTGCTGTGAGAGCCAATGTCAGGTGAAAAGTAAGAGAAAACAGACAAGCATGTTTTCCAAGAACCATTACAGCAAATTTTATGACTGTGTTTGCAGACATGTTCCCTGCAGATCTTTGATTTGCTAAGGCTGCTTTTATCTTGCTGAGCCTCTGCTGAGCAGCAACCACCATTTCGAGGAGGCAACAATGCCTTTTTTGACAGGTCCCATTATCCTTTCTTGCCCCACAAATGCAACAGGCCAGTCCTCAAAAGCGTCTTTATGAATTTATGGGGATGAAACTGAACGTCTACATAGAGAAACATAGGTTCAATCCCAAAATAGCCCCTAAAAGGCCCTGCTCCAGCCACAATTGCTGCACTTACTCTAACAGACCTGCAGCAGAGACTGAAGTCAAGTCTTTCCTCGGGGACTCGCTCCAGCACCGTGACTTTGCCCCCGTTCTCCTTGTGGTGCTGAGCTGAGGCTGTGCTGTCAGCCCGGCTCTGTGGGATCTCTGCTGGCTAACCAGCCCCTCACAGTGGGAAGGCAGCTCACGTGTTGTGACTCTGCATCACCAAACCCTTCTGGCTTCCCCTATTTTTCCTGTAATACAAACCCGCTCTCTTTTCTGCAGTGGGGAGTTCCTTCAGATGAGCACCACCTCCTCCCTGTGACGTGCAGTGATCAGTGTAACGAGAAGCAGAGCTTAGAGTACTGCAAGACAATCCTATTTTCAGTGCTTCAGCTACCTAAGGAGCCACCAGAACGTGTGATATACAGCACCTCTCTTCAGCGGCCTGAGGTAATTCTGCTTTGGTTGCACAAACTATCATTCATATGAATGGTCTTGAGGGTATTCCGAGCAAAAAAAGGCAAAACTGAGCCCAAAACAACTGTTTTGGAAAGGCTCAGATCAATATTGCAGTCAGTCTACGGTAAATAGAAGGCATAAATTAGTATATACAATAATTACCAGTTTGTTCTGTGGTTGTGTTTCCTTTTACTGCAAACATAATCACAAAAGCTCCTGATGACACAGCAGCTGCAAAATGAACTGCTCCAATCACAGCACATTCTCAGGTTGACCCAACGGCACTCTTATAAGGAATTAAGTATCAAATTATAATTACATAGCTATAATATTATTTGCAACATTTGCAGTTCTTTGAACTGTCAGTTCCACGGTACCGGCTGTTTTAAAACACAGTTTTTCAAAGAGCTTGCTTAGCACAGAAAATCAGAGACTACAGGTAGATGTAATGGGCTGGTGAAAGGCACAGCAGAGAGGTAAGAGCAACCCAACAGCTGCGCCACATAAAGTAACCAGTATTTCCCTCTTTTCATATAAATTTTGGCACACATAGAGGCAAGCAAATCAAAGCAATTCAAACACCGCCAGAGGCCTATTGACATCTATACAGTGTGCCGCTTCTCTGTGAAAAAAACTGGATTTCCTCTAAAACACTCCCCAGCCTCCAAGGACAGGGAACGTGCCCCGTCACCACCCTCTCTCATCTCCCACAAACAGAGGATGTATGGGCTGGGAGAAAAGCACTGAGAAAGGAGAGGATCCTGAAGGAAGACAAACAGCTGGATGATCAGGAACAGAACAGCAAGGAGACCCCTGTTGTACAAGAGCACTGAAGAGCAAAATGGTCCCAGACACGTGAGATGAGGGGCCAGGCCTGACCAAAGCCCAGTGAGGACAGCATCTCACCCCTTACCAAAGGAAGGTGAACACAGGGACAGCTCAAGAGAGTTCTCTCAAATTCAAGTAAGCCGCAGGTCAACCGTGTCCTGAGTCGGAAGCAGTGCCTCTGGACAAAACAGGGAATTTTTGCTTTCTGACCCTGTGTAAACACACAGCTTCCACTCTGCTTTCAAAGGGATTCACAGCTGCACCACACCTTGTGCCCAGAGCTGGTGCCTTTTGTTTGTTTTGAGCCTCTCACCTAAACCTTAAACTTGCAGAAGAAGGAGTGAGCAGCTGCTCCTCATTCACCTTCTCTGTGCATCTCAGTTCTACACATTTCAGCCCTGTCTCCCGTGAGTCACCACTCCTGGACCCAAGAGGTGCAGTCCACTGAGTCACTGCTTGTGCTGAAGCTGTTCTCAGGAAAGTTCTTTGATCCTCCTTGTTGAGCTCTTTGAATCTTATCCAGGTCTGCAGCTCTCCTTTTTGAGTGAAGGAACTGAAGTGCACAGAGCATGCAGAGCTGCCCTGGCTTCCAGACACAGCCAACCCTCAATCGTGGGGCACCAAGGAAAAGCCAGAGCTTCCAGACACAGCCAACCCTCAATCGTGGGGCACCAAGGAAAAGCCAGAGCTTCCAGACACAGCCAACCCTCAATCGTGGGGCACCAAGGAAAAGCCAGAGCTTCCAGACACAGCCAACCCTCAATCCTGCGGCACCAAGGAAAAGCTAGGCTTCTCAAAAAAAAAAAAATTCTGCAGTGCTGCAACAAAGATTCTAATTTCTATCACTTAATTTAGGGCTAAAAATCAAATAATCACTTGTCACTTTTATTTCTTCACTTTTTTCTTTTTTTTTTTTTTTTGTTTACTTGCAAGTATGGGAACATTAGCATGGACTGGACTGTTTCAGGTTTTGAAATGTGTAGTCCTCTCACAGTATCTTTTGAAGTTTTATGGACTGCCAGACATGCACAGACCACATGCTGAGTAACACTGCTGTTCAGGGCTTCAGCAAACAGCCAAACGGGAGTTGAGAGGACAAAACAAGCTTGACTCAAAGTGCCCTCCGCAGTACGAGTAACTACTCAGGAATTCTCTGCATATATTCGAAGCCACTTGCACACAATCTGATGCTCACTTCCCATGCTGTAACTCGCACGTGTGTGTGCCCAAGCGCGGTGCAGTGTTTCAGACCTGAGCCACGTTCCCCTGGTGGAGGATGGGAGGCAAACCCAAGAACCACGGGGTTCGTAGCTGAACTGGCTCTGACCCCCCAGACACAGCACGAAGGGTATGGCCAAACCCCTGAGAGGCATCGTGCCTGCGCTTCCAGGGCAAATACTAACAAACATCAGCCCTTTTCTCACAGTAGCTGACCTATGCGCAATATTTTATGACTCATGGAAAACTTGGAACAGCTGTGAGAAACAGTCAGTAAATTTAAGCAAGACCAGAGTGGATCAGCAATTGTACTGAAACAAAAAGCTACAAACCTGAGTGATAAATTGCATGACATGCCCATAATGGAAGGCTTGAGGCTGCTGTTGCAAAGGATCACCCATGAAGACGGAACCACTGGACAAGAGGCAAAGCCAATATATTCCTATGGATTTAATCATTTTACTGCTTCTAACTAGTCGTGCCTTTCTGTATCATAAACAGCAACAATTTCAGTTGAATTTTCTTTATGACTGAAAGAATTGAAAATTTTACATTTGCTTGAAGTTTTTACTAACTGACATCAGAATTTAAGCAATTCATAAATTTCCACACTGGTCAGCAAGCTATGACCCACGGGGAAAATGTTACACTGACCTCACTGCAACAGCAGTGCTAAAAGCAGAAGACACGGAGTTACCAGTATTTTAGCAAAGGCTTTTAGATGGATTCTACTAGTTGAAAAGCTAGTGTGATGCTCCTAAATAAATGCTGGGCTTACAGAAAATATTAAAAAAATTAAGATTGAGTCTATATATTGTGGACAAATACACAGGATAACAGCACCTTGGGAGAAAGGCTGCAGAGAATAAATAAGACACAATCTACGTATCTAGAGTTTATAAATATTTATTTCATATTATTTAGACTATTTGTAGATTTAAGGAAGCTGCAAAAAAGAAATTTATACTGAGAGAAAGTCGGGTGCAAGAAAACAATCCAAACAAAATCCCCAAACTCCACAATGGAGGAACATGGTAAGATTTTTTGCATTTGATTTCACGTAGTCCCTTGAAAACTTAAGAACTCCTATTCTGCCTCAGTCAGCAGCTCCCCACGTTTAACACCCTGTTTCTGTGAATTAT
>VYZQ01065251.1:792-38329 GCA_013400655.1 Mystacornis crossleyi
CTGCCAGCAGCGGTCCCTGGTCCCACAGTGCCGCGTACAGACCGAACCCACCTGCGCTCCCGGCCAGGAGGCTGCGGCTGAGCCTCCCGCCATCCCTGTTTGGATGGAAAATAAACCCTTTTCCCAGGAAACAACCCATGGCCGGCTTATTTTGATGTCTGG
The DNA here is from genome assembly GCA_013400655.1 of Mystacornis crossleyi. Taxonomy (NCBI): domain Eukaryota; kingdom Metazoa; phylum Chordata; class Aves; order Passeriformes; family Timaliidae; genus Mystacornis; species Mystacornis crossleyi. The sequence goes on from VYZQ01065251.1 coordinate 955, forward strand.
GTGAGGAGCACAACCCAGCCAAGCCACCCTGTGTGTTTGCTGCTGATGAGCACAGGCTCTTGCTCGCCCGTGGCGTTCCCTGCTGTGACGGTAAAAACTTCCAGTGGTTATCAGAAAACTTTTTTTCATTTATCTTTTTTTCAAAGGATCTCTACATTATTTTTTTGAGGGTGCAGGACAGAGGAACAAAGGCCTCTGGAGCACCACATTTATTTCTTCGATGTTAGTTGGGGAGATAAATTTCCCTTTCAGTGACTCTGCAGGCCCAGGGAGTCCCACTCACCTTCTCCATCCTATTTAGGCAGGTGAAGCTTAGGACTTGAGTATTTTAACAACCACGGTGAAAGTGAGTCCTTTGTAAAAACAACCTGTAGATTTTATGCTTTGCAAGGGTACTAATAGGGACAGGGATTTAATGGTGGTTCCCCCATCTTCAGCTTTAGGGTCTGTAAAACACTTTTTGCATGTTAGCTGCTGTGTGCATGAAATCACTGTCAGTGTAGGAAGGAAGGAAGGAAGGAAGGAAGGAAGGAAGGAAGGAAGGAAGGAAGGAGCAGCCGACCCGTTATTTGCGGTGATGTCTTTGCCGTGGGGGCTGCAGGGGGAGCCCCAGCCAGGTCCTGCTGCCCCAGTCCCCTCTCAGCCGGGAGCTGAGCTCTCCCTCCGCTGACAGGTATTTACAAGGGGGTTGAACAGGTAATTAGTGCCCAATCCGGGCTGCGGGAAACCCTCCTGGTCATCCCGCTCAGCACGGGCAGTGACGAGAGCGCTGATTTTCGACGGCTGATTGAGCCTGAACAAAGGCCCCAAACAGCACCGAGTGCCCGACTCGGCGATGGTAACTTTAGAGCCAGTGGGCTCACTTCCCATCAGTTTAAAGCAGTGTTATTTTTTTCCAAGCTGATAACATTTTAAACATGTTGCAAAACGGAGTTTTCCTGGGAAGCAGGGAAACCCTTGAATTTGCTGTAAAAGAAACTTCTGTGAATAAGGAAACCCGTTCTGTGAATTCACCTGTTGCCAGCCAAGATGAAATGTTTGGTGTTTTATTTCAATCAAGAATTTGCTGCATATCTGGTGCTTTATCTAACCTCACCCTTTGAAAGTTTTGATGTTATGCTTGGCAGAGCTCTCGGGTTCAAGCTGCTTCATTATGCCATGCTCCACAAATTTTAACATTTTAGACTGATGGTATTGAGGGAATAACAATATAGCCTGAAATCCTCACAGAATGGGCAAGTTGCATTTCATGCAGCCCAGATGAATCTTGAATTTTTTATCAGGAGTTTGCTCAAGCACTTGATGCTATTGAAAAAAATAAACCCCATCACTTTTCTTCTATAAGCAAAGTCTTAGAAAGGAACACATCTGTAATTATCAGTAGATAATTTCTGGCCATGACCAGCAACTACATCACCTGCATGTCTTTCTCTGCAGTTGCAGAAAGCCAACAAACCCTGTGTTACCAGCCTCCAGCTGAGGAAATTTACCACGGTGCTATTGGTATAAGCCTTTTCCATAACCTCAGTGTTGGTTTAAATTCTATCAATTCAGTGCAGTGTCCTCAAGTTTGAACAATCCAGCTACTTCAGGTGAAGCACAAGGGTGGAGGATGTCAGGCAGAGCCATTTGCCTCACTGGAGGTTTGTGCCTCATTCCCCCACCCCCCATTTTTATTAAGCCTTGTCTCCCATCCTTTCTTTTTTGACTTTATAGAGATGTCTTGTAGCAGAAGAATTTGATGGGGAGTCTCAGCTCCTCAGTATCTGTTTCACGTCATTATCTACATGAATCAACATCTGCAGTCCTGACCACTTTTTCAGCCCACTGCATTTAAGGCCGTCACTCCCAGGTGCGGTGAGGTGGGTAGCTGGAACGTGTCCATGCTTTGATCATTTATTCATTTGTTTTTTGCAAATATGAGGTGTTGAACTGCAGTGTTTGGGGCTGCTCTTTGTCTCAGGTGGTGGCAGCTTTCAAGGAAGGTGCAACATCAGCTGGCTGTGGACAAAACCTCTGGCGTTACCCTAGCTGGAACCACTCCTGCTCTGTCTGTCATAGCTCTGGGGTTGCCCATGCACAGAAGAGGTTAGGAGTAGTGCAATTCACTGGCCAGTGATGGGCATGACCCAGTTGGAACCTCTAATTTTGGGTGATAACATCTTGAGCACAAGGGATAAGAGTTTATTCTTATGGTGTTTAATGTCGGACCTGACTGATGCAGGCATCAGCTAAGGCTGCAAATAGGAACCTTTTCCACAGTGAAGACCCTAACCTAATGCAACAGATCCTGGCTGTGGTTGTTATTTAGAATATTCATAACACGTGCTTGCTTGTAGTCACTCTGTGTGGGTCTGGTTGAAATGCAACACTTGCTGCGTCCTCTCTAGGTAAGGGTTTTTGTTTTTATTGCTGGTTTTTTTGGTTTTTCTCATAATTATGGTGTTGTTTTTCTAGAGAGTAGGAAAAAATTTCTCTGCTGTAAGTGAAGGCTGGGTAATTTCTGTTTATTGAAAGGGGGGTTGTTTGTTTAATATTGTTGTAAGTATACCGTGGGGATAACCTGTAAATGTGCTTAAATCTCATGCTTTTTTTCTTGAAACAATTGAGTTTTATGTAAAAGTTCACGTTGGGGTTGAAAATAATGCATTTAATTTCAAATGGCTGAAAAGTTAATTCTGTAGTTCAGAAAACACATATATTTCATCTGGAACAGCAATGCTCTGTCAAATTTGTAAGTGGAATAAAACAGAATTTATTGCTTTGATAGTAGATATCTTCTTGACTCCCACACGGCATCTTGCTGAGTACAGAGAAGTGTGATGGTGGTCTGTGTTAGTACTGAAAGGGCGAATAGTTTCAGGAGTTCTAGGAATAGTCTGACAAATGATGTGAGGAGTAAGTCAATTTTGTTAAAATAAGAATCACATAAGGAGCTTTGGTCTGGTCTCTCTGCAGAAGCTGAAGAAGCCTTCTAATGTTAACTGGTGTAAAGGTGTATGGTAAGAGAAGGTTGTGTCGTCCATCGAAATCCTGCGTCTGGATTATACACAGAAAGTCCCAATAGGCTAATTACCCTTGTCTTTTTTGTGTACTGGTTTGTGCAGTTACGGAATATTTTCCAGCTTCGTTCTTCTGCCTGGGGTTGGAGATGTGCCCTTTGTTCTTCTGTAACTGCGGGAGTGGGGTCTTGAAAGCCCATCCCAAACACTTGTAAGATTTTCCCATGGCAACTGAGGTTCCTGCTTGGAGCAGTGGAAGGAAACTGGGGGTACAGGGCTCAGCCTGGACACACTGTGGGCACACAGCTCTGGGATCTTCCTGAGCCATGGCCTTTCCCAGGGAGAGCTGGGGCATAGCTTGTGACTGGGCTTTAATGGAGACATGGGGAATACGGGAAAATGACAATCAGAGGGCAGTCTGGTTGCTGCCTCCAAAGGGGATTTCTGTGGTGACGTGAGTGAAAGCAACTTCTCTTTCTGGCTGTCCTAAGTTGGTGCTTTCTTGCCTCACCTGTGGTGTGGGGATCAGGCAGCCTCGCCACCCTGTGAGGCACCTGTACACCCTCCTGCTGCATCTAAAAACACTTTGCAGAAGAGGATGGGGGAAGATGATGCTTCTTGGTAACAGACCAGGGGTCATAGAGCCAGAGCTTGTGTCTTGGGGCTCATATGTAAAGGATGGTGGTACCTGAGTGAATATTTAAGGGTTATCTGTTGTCCTTGAGCCAGGTACAGGAGGGCAATTGCCACAGAAGTCTTTTAGTGTTTCAGAGCTGTGTTTGGGGATACTCCAAGTGTGTTTTTAATTTAATCTAGTTGCCTTCTGGTTTACTCATACTGCCCTCGCTCCTTCCTCTGGTCAGGATCATATCAAATGCAGTTGTCTTTCTTTTCCTGCAACAAGGAAGACACAAAAGAGTCAAGTGCTGTGTACGAACAGTTTTAGGATCTTCATATGTGTGGAACTTATCCTTATTAATTTCTGTGATGGCTTTAATTATGACTAATGTGTTGCTATAACAAAGTGCAGTTATAAGTATACTAAGAGTTCAGGAAATAGAAAAAACATTTAACTCACAGGAAGGTTTTAAATATCTTGCTGAAAGCTGCTGGACCTGGGCTCCCAGATCTCTCTCTGCAGAGCACACTTTAGCTTTGGACATACCTTTAAAGACTTTAAACAGCTTGAGACTTGTAGTTTGCCACAGGAGCTTAGAGCAAATTCCTGTTTCTAGGTTTTAAACCCTGAGCTGGAGTACAAGAGCCCTGCTCAGGAAGGTAAGGAAAGGTGTTACAAGGTCATTTTGAACCACATACATTCAGGTTGTACTTTCAAAGTCAATTCTAAATTTAATTGAAAGCTGAGGGCAAGGGCGGAAGGGTAGAACTGATGTGCTGGCTTATTTTGAAGCATGTGAGGAGCTGTGCTGTTGAATGCTTGATGAGCTGCAATCTTAATAAAATGGCACTGGGCAAGTTGGCAGGGAGAGGGGCTGGGTGAGATGAAGGACGAGTTTTGGGGTGGTGCCTGGTGATGTCCATCTGTGCAGGCTGTCCCTGGAGTCTGGTGTTTTCTCAAGCTGATGGCAGCATGTGACCATGTGAATGATGGTGATGAAGTGGCCTGTTTGACGAAAATCTCAAAGATAATTCTGTGGGAGATTTATTGTGCTGGCAAAGTGATGAATGAACAGAAACAACCAGATGTGGCTGTTTGAAAATGAAACTGGTAAAGGCAATAATTTCACTAAATTTTTGTGCAGCTTGAGTAAGGAAACTTCTCTTCCACCATCCATTTCTGAGAAGCTCAAGAGATGCACTGGCTACAAGGAGGTGACAAGGCTTCACCCTCGTTATGGCTGGAGATGCTGAGGGGTAGGTGAGTGCAGTGCTGTGTCTCACATCACCCACAGGCAAGGGGCAGCCTGGAAAAGTCCTCCTGCTCAGGGCTTTCTTTTTTAACAATAATAACTGATACTGATCTGACTGAAGAGCATCTGCTAAGGGAGTTATGGTTACTGGGGACATCAGCAAGAATTCCCTCTGCTAGTTGTTTTATACCAGAATAATTCTCTCTTTGCAAAGCTTATCCCCTTTGCCAAAGGAACTGCTCAGGCAGTGCTTGTGTTCCTTCCAGCCAGGTGTGTCCAGACTGATCCCACAGAGCCTGGAGCTCCTCTGCTCCAGTCCATGCTGTGCTCAAGGTGGAGGTGTAACCAACATGAGATTTCCTCTTCTCTGAAACTGTGCCTTTCCCCCCCAGTCTCACTCTTTAAATGAGGGAAGTAATGTTACCCATGGTGGCTTTATTGGCTGACAAAAACTTGCATCCAGTTGCTGTAGAAAAAGATGACTATTATGGTCTTTTCTGCATGAATTTGTGGTTGCTTCAACTGCCTCTCTGGGCTAATCCATGGCTGACCAGTGGACCACAATATAAAGCCTTGCTCTCCTGGAATATAAAACAGAAATTGTTTAGAAATCTGATGGATAAGAACATAAACCCTGAAGAGAAATATGTTTCATAGTACATGGCTGTCACTTTAAGCTCTTGATATTTACAGCTGTCAGCTGTTACATTTATTAAGTTGCTTGAGGGTTTAGGAAATAATGTACTTGGGAGTGTGGTGATACCAATTTTTTTTCTTGACTGTAAATTTACCAGCAAGTTTTCTGTTCTCCCTGTTATTTAAAAATGAGAAATAACAATAGAATTCATAACGTTTGTTTTCTAAGACATAAGGTAAATATTTTCAGTCTGTGCATCACAGACATTCAGTTACTCTCCGTTTGAGTTCAGTCTTTGCTTTTTTATTTCGGAAATGCAGTGAACAACCACCACCCATCCCAAAAGCGGAGTGCAGTTGCCTCATCTAGTTTAAACTTCTGAAAGCTGGTTCCCAAGTCCAGTATGTTGTTATTAATCTCATTATTTATGGAAGATAATTAATCCTTTCACCTGCATTATATATTAATTCCTCAGTCTATTTAAGAGGACATTTGCATGAGCTGTTCGTTATGTGTTGACCACTTGCACCATGTCTAGACCCAAATCATGGGGAATGAGCTGAAATGCATCAGGCTTTTAAAGCACAGGTTTTTACACCAGATATGAAATTGCACTGAGCACAAAGATTTTGTTCTGGATGATTCTAAACATTGATAAAAAGGGATAGGAGTGTGATCTCTCCTGTTGGAAGTCCTGCAACATTTGCTTGGCATCTTCTTGCAAGTCTTTTGCTTGTATGTTTTTTTCTTCTGGAGTTTAACTGCAGTTCCTCCATGAACATTCTTGGTGCAGGGTTTTATTTTTTCCTTTCTTTTTTCTTTCCTGTGTTACTTTCACATTATATATGTAAAACAAAGACTTAATATTCTAATTCAGCAATATAGAAAATTGCATTATATAGGTATTTAAGACTGCCAGTTTTTTGGCAGCTTTTGGTATTATCACTCTCCAAAATGAAAAATGCTGTTGAAATAGGCATTCTGACTTGCCTGTTATTGATCCAGCTGCTCTAGTAATTTTGCCCTGGGAAGGTCATGATATGTGTTTTTATATGGTTTTCTTCTGGCAGTGATTTGGCTTTATCTTTTTTCCACACCCTCTGAATTATTTACAGTTATAATATCTCAGGATAATGTCATGGGGCTTGTCCCTGTTGCACTACAGTCACTGGAAGCAAAAAGTGTGTCTACAGAGTTATCCCACAGCCAGAAATGCACCCAAATATGAAGACAACCATGCTCATCTTTATGAAATTCTTCTTTCTGTTATCAGTCATGAAAATCAAATTAGTCCAATTCTGCACTTTCTGAATGTATTCCTGTGAGCTTCTGATTAATGAAGTATATTGTTATCCTGGAAACAGAGGCAAATGTTTCTGTTCATACTGAAGTATTTAAATGCAGGTATGAATGTATTGGAAAAATTGAAGAAGGCTTAGACTATGTTTGGGTTTTTTTCATAAACCATAAATCATTATAACAAGATTAGCCTTTTACTACCTCTCTCCCAATTTCTCCCTAAGGCAGGTTTTATTGTCACTTTTGGGCAAGAGCTGTCATGTAAAATCCTCTGCTCTTCATCTCGCTAATGTATATGCTTAATCATCCGTATTTGAAGTTTGGAGTATGAATTAAGGGAATATTTAACTCTGTTGAATAAGTGAAGTTACCCAGTGGTACCACTGATGTAACATTTTCTTTCTGTTGATCCTTTTCTTTTCTTGTGATCCAATACTGCTTAAATCAGAATAAGTTAATTTGTTTAATACCTTAATTAATATGTTTTTCAGCGACTAAATATGCAATTCTTCAGGCTCCTGGTGACCTAACCAGGAAGAAGGGTTTTCTCTATCTTGAGAAAACATCTATGAGATTCTACATTCTACCAGTTAAAGAAAATAGTCTAGCATGTTTATTTGAAAAAATATCTTCCGTAAATAAGTTTTGGCAGTGTTCTTGGAAATAGTTAAGCATATGCTTAAAGATATAGTGCCACTTGAGCTAGATAATAGCTGGACTGTGCAGAGGATCAAGGGAGCTGGGAACCAAAGTTTCCAATGGCAGGGTTGTGTGGTTGGGTTTCCTTTTTTTTGGGGGGAAGGGGGATGTGGGGGGTGCTAAAGGAGGGTGGGAACCAGGTTCTGTTGTTTTCCAAACACCTGTAATCCATAATGAGTTAGCCCCAAATTCATGTTCATTTCTACAGTTCAGAAGGATTCAGAGGAACTGATCCAGGTTGTATCTGGCTGATGATTTGGCCCTTGCCAGCTAGCACAGGTGAAAAATACTGTCTGAAGGAAAACTATTTTTGCCTCCTGTGGGTGTTACAACCTGACAGAACGTGACACTGGTGCTCTGTGGCTGTGAGGAGCAGGGAAGGCGGCTCTGCCCACAGAGAGCTGAGCCAAGCAAAGAACGTGCATCTGGGCTCAGTGCCTTGGTGTTTTACAATCACCTGCAGGCAAATTTGAATGTTTTGAACTTTAGATTCATAAATCAGGTTTTCAGGATTCCTTGCTTTAATGATGCACGGTAGGGGAAATCCTGAAGAGATTTCTTTCATTTTTTTTTAATATGTTGTTAGTACTGACCACATCACCTCAGTTTATTCCATGTGGAGAAGTGGCCCAACAACAAGGAAGTAAAAACTTAAATCCAAGCTGTGATAGGAACCAATAGCTATTCCATGCACACTCTCCTCATCCAGCAAAGGATCATGGATTGTTTCTCCATTTCAAAAATATCAGCCTGACTAATTACATTTATTCTACAAATAATGTTTTTGGGTTTTCCAATTATTAAAGCACTACTGATTGATTACTGATTGAGGTAACACTGGACATCTAGAGTCGCCTACCTATGGTTTGTAGGGCATCTCAACTCCTTTATTACTCGTGGAATTTTTTTTTGGTAATAAGTGCTGTGATCTTTTCTTTGGTTTTCTTGTCTCCAGTACTGCCAAGCTAATTAATATTTGCGGTGTTCTTTAACTATCAAATGGGGTTGCAATCATAAGCACATTCTTAAACCTCTTAGTGTTGAAAGGAAGACCTAAATAACTTTTAAATCTGCGAGACAATGTCAAGAAATATACTTGCTTAAATTTAATCCATCACTTTGTGCCAGCAACACATATAGCTGAAAGGTCAGAGAATCATTGAGAGAGAGAAAAACAATTAATTTGGTATCAAAAAGGTAATAGGATAAGGCCTTGCCAACCCTCTCCTATTGTTCTGCCGCATTAACTTCGGCAGGTCAGATGCCACTGGTCGTTGACCTCAGGCTAAACAGGGTCAGCCCAGGCTGATTACAAAAGAGATGTGTTTGCACTTACCCAAGTGTCTCTTAAAAAACCTGAACCCACATCTGTGTTGTTCCTGGGGAGGAACACACAGAGGGTAAACATTTTTCAATGCAAATATCATTTAGAGAATCTTCTGCATGAAGAACGGTGTCTCCCAGCATGGCATGGCTGCTGTGTACGAGTCCTCTCACCCCCGGGACAGCTCGTGGCCCCAGACCTGGCGTAGGTGTCTGCCAAAGAAAGGTGATGCACTGGGAAAACCCGCCGTGAGAGAAAGTGGTGGAAAACGGTTGTATTTTTTTCTCAGCTCTGCTGCACAAATCATTTCAGTAGAAGGTCTGTTCCAAGAGAAGCTGCTGATGTTAATAAAGCAGAAGGTGCCAGTGAGTTTAGGTAACACTTGGAGGGGGGAGAAAAAGGTCCCAAAGTCTTTTATGCCTAAATAATGCCTAAAAACGTGCTTTTATGCAAGTATTCAGTAAATCTAACCAGCATAGTGGGTGAGATCTGGGCCTCACCATATTCTTTAAATTCACCTGTCTATGTCCTTGGGATCTGCTCTGTGCTTTTTCTGAGGTCAGTGGTGCTCAAGTCATCCCTCTCATTTTAGGTGCTTATCTGTAGGGGGGAATCACTTTTTGTTGGTGCTGGATTGGCTTTGTCAGTGCTGTGTTGACCCACAAGTTGGTTTTTGAGTGCAACTCTGTGCATTTATGGCCCAGGTGAGGACACTGCCAGTCTGTCCCCCTGTTCAGTGAATTCTGATGCTTTTGGTTGACTTCAGCCAAAGCTGACCACCTGGTAAAGAGCTGCAAGTTTCTACAAGATTTATGACAGCAAACTATGAGTAGGGCAGGGAGACTCTGGAAGTTTCCTAATCAGAGACAGTAAAAGCCATGTAATGTCACTTCACTGTTATGATGAAGTAACGTGGAGGGTGGTAGTGCAGGGAGAAACTGTGGCTGGCAGACCCTGATTAGATACAAGTGCCTGTTTTCTGTACCCTATGGCAGACTACCTCATCCAAGCCAGCCAGCTTGTAGCTCTGCAGTTCAGACAATTTCAATAATTACAAAGCTGTAAATATTCCAGCTGACAGATGTGAACTGGAGTATGGCTGTGTTGTAAAAACATTTGAGACTCTAGCTCTGGGCTAGAGACAGTTAGGTAATTGAAAAAAAACCCTCCCTCTTACATATGCTACCTACCTGCTAAAATTTTAATAGGGTTGCTCCCCTAAATATGCTCATCTAATCTATGGATGAGACCTTTTGGAAACAGCTCCATTCTTATTACCTTTATTGCTGGGCTCGATTCTGCAAAGTGCTGGGCCTTCCCCATCTCTGCTGGGGAGCAGGGGTTATAGGTTTGATTTTGAGCACCAGAGTTTCTAATGGAGATACTGAAGAGTCCTAATTCTACAACTTTTCTAGGACCGTGAAAAAGGACTATGATAACTGCTAATAAATATATAATGTTTAGTAAGATTGGGTGTGGTGAAATGAGCAATCAAACTCATTTAATCAGGAACCATTTGCCTCTTTAAAAATATTTAACTGCAAGAATGCTCTTTTGCTTGGGATCACGCTGGCAAAAAGCATTAGCTGGGAAGGTTTCTCATTTATTCTAGAGGGCTGCTGAGCTCTATTTTATGTTGACCAAGAGCCTTCTGTGCAGATCCCACATTTAAAGCCTTCCCTCACGCAGCGCTTCCACATCTGAACATTGACTGGTCAAGAAGATAACGCTGTAATTGTCCCAGGGCTGTGCCAGTGGGGGCTGTCCCACTGTGCTGGGGCACCCAGATGTAGGTGTTTCCTCATCAGGAAATGGCAAAGCACACGTGTGTGCATGGGCTCTGCTCAGATGGCTCAGGAGAAAAAGGCAAAGGGTGGGAAATTAAAGTGCTGAATGAAGAATATGTTAGATAAGTGGAAAAGTAAAGCAGGATTTTGCCAAGCTGAGACTGTCCTGTGGTGTCTGTCACTTAGAAACCCAATTGCACGGTCAACTGCAATAGCATGAAAGCCCATCAGCCCAGTAATCTCCAGCTTGTAATTGATTCTGTTTCTACAAATGTTAGCTAAAGCAAAAATCTGCATTAAGGTAAGTGCTAAACATCCATCAGCCTGACTGATTAGCCAAAGTAGGAATTGCTGGAGAAATGCATGTTATTTGCCATCAGATTAAGTGAAGTTTTGCTTCCACAGTTGGAGAGCTGATAATTTGCTTGTGATGGGATCAGTTCAGTTTTCAACTCCACTTGCTGTACAAACCTCAGTATTTAAGGGCACATCTTGAGCCAGATGGGTAAAACTAAAAATATTTTCTGATTAAATAGATATAAAAACATGTTGGAAAAAAGCTTGAATTGTAAAGATTGAACAAGTAAGCTAGACAATAAACAGCCTTATATAAAAAGGCTAAAATTGATTTATGCATGGATTGCTTAAATCTTTTTTGATATGACTTCTTTTGTCCCATATCTGTTTTTCTCTGCTGTTTTCTTTCCTTGAAGCTTGATCACCTGACATCAGTTTCCCTGAATTCGTTCATGTAACCATGCTTTTGTGAACTGAGAAGCTACATTCCATGACTAAGAATGCATCCAGGGTATATATGCCTTTACAGTATAATAATTATATCGACTTAGCAGGGAGATAATACTGAATTTGAGAAAGTCTTATTTTTTTTAAACATTCTGTAATGATTATGTGTGTCCATATAAAAATTATTCCTGGTCTGGGTAAAATCCGTCATTTGCTGATGCTGAGCAATTACATGGCAGATGGTATTAGTTTCCTTTCTAGCTTATGTAACTCCACCAGACATCATGAATTATGAGTTTTATAATATTCTACTCATACTTTAATTGAACATTCTGGTACTTAAACTTAACATTCACTTATAAAAATGTTCTTTACTAATCATAGTACTCTAAAGCTTAGCAAAAATTAATGCGAAAGGGTTATAAAGAGATTAAAAATTGGTTTTCTTTGTATTAAAGCGAGTAGTTTTGAATAATTTTTTCTCTATTTCTTGTCTCCAAGGTAAGCATCTTGCATGTACCTCACCAAAAAATCCCAAACAGAGCAAGTCCTTAGTTCAGCAGGAGCCCTTTCCTTGGCAAAATGCTCCGGGACTGTTAATGGCTGCTGGTGGCCAGGACTCTGCTTTTGGCACCATCAGTGGCCATTGTGGGTTGTGCCAGGCTGGCAGGTGGGATGAAAACAGAGCACACTTCACAGTTACCTGAATCAGTGGTCAAAATAGCCCGTGCTTAATCACCTTGGAAAGCCCTCTCATTTCCAAGTTCTCAGAAAACATCCTTCCCTTAGGTACAGATGGCTGGCCAGGTGATCCCTGACAGCTGTGTTCTTTATCAGCAGAATGGGGGAATTGACCTGGCTGGGACCCCATAGGGCCAAGCTATGGTGGTGCTGAGATCCTAATAAATGTCTGAGGATATTTTTTGATTAGCCAGATATTGCCCCAGATGCATCATGACTTGTCAGGCTCAACCCTGGGTAATCAATGAAGCAAAAAGAGCACAAGCAGAAGCAATCCTCTTGAACAGATCTGCCTGTCTTGGGACTAGTGTGGGAGCCTTGGCTCTGTCAAAACCCTTCTTTCAGGCAGTTTGAGTTCTTTGCTGAACTCAAACTGTGGTTGCACCATAGACTTGGTGCTGTGATTCATTTTCCTTTTGCACCCGTTCTATCTGCTGGGGCATTCCTTTTATGGGTACTGTCTGTTCCCCAGAAACTTGTAAGGTTGCTGTTTCCAAGGACTTTTTTCACAATTAGTTGGAGGTGCTCCTCAGGCTTGTAAAGAGCAAATGACAACAGAAACGCTCGGACTGGGTTCCTCCTGCCTTTTTGGGATCTTGTGCACAACTGGAAGTGTTGTTTCATCTCAGACTTGCAAACCAATTCTCTCCACCAGAGCTTTCCCTTTCCTCACATGTGTGGCTGGGCAAGCCAAGTGGGAGCAGGAAATGGCAGTGGCAGGAACTGTGTTTGTGATAGTTTTGTCTGCACCAGAAGTGGAAGGAGCTGTAGCTCAGTGGGGTAACTAGTGAGAATTGCAGCTGGTTTTTCTGGCCCGAAAAGTCTGATGAGACTTTTTGTAAGTACCTAAACATTTGGATATGTGTGAAATAAATAAAGCCACCAAACCACGTGCAGTTTATTTGAGGTTACAATAGCTTAATTTCTTAAGCATCCTTATTAAAAAATGAGGAACAATTCAGCCTTTAATACAATGTGGAGCTGTGGTTCATAGTTGGTGGTAGGAGAAAGCAGTGAACTAATTGGTTGGGTCTGGTCAGCAGAGAGTGAAGCAGCTCCCTTGTCCATGATACCATGCCCCTTCCCTTTCTGATTATTCTCCAGCAAACATCCTACAGCCCCATTCATAAAGTCCAATAATGACACAAGAAATGTCAGGAGTATCTGCTGAAGGAGTGGGAGGCTGACAGAGCAGCACATTGTGAGCCTGCAGAGCAGCTCTGTGTTTCCTCTGGGGTTGTTTTCAGTTCTTTTGTCAGCTGATTACATGGTCTTTTATAATTTCTAATCTACAGAATAGAGCTATTTGCTTGTGGATTATGTGAAAGTCGCAGGCTTATGCAAAAGAAAAACAAAATAATCTGAAAGTGGATTCTCTTGGCAAAAGTTTAACTTCATTTATGTGTTTTTATCTGAAGGGGAGTTTAATCTAAGGGTGTGCAGGAACAACCCAAAACTTCTGTCAGTCTTTGAGATTTCAAACTTGTGGTAATTCACCATCACCCTCATGGACGAGACTTGAATTGTCTGCCTCTATTCAGCAAAATGTATTTTATGCTTAAAGTTGTGCTGGTTTTATGCGTTCTGATGGAAAGGATGGTGTTAAATATGTTCTAAAGTGCTTGTACAGGCATCAAATCATGTTGCAAGGTCATTACATTTACTGTCTCTTCTATTTGCTAATGAGAATAGCACATAGATATCCGGATTTTTTTTTTATGTCGGTCTGTGGAAGTGGGCACTGTCTTTGCAGAAGGAAGGAACTGTGAGATTGGGATATAAACAGTGTGAGCCGTGAGATGTCTTTATACTGGTCCCCAAAGTTGTTCAGGTAGATTTGCATTTGTAGTCTCAAGAAGGAAGTCTTGGTAGAATGTGTGTGTGTATAAATACATAAGAGGATGTGGTGAAATAAACTGAAAATGGTGGTAAGAAGCAACAAAGTTTCTTGTGGATCTCAAGGTTGAAAGAAGGGCCTTGAGATGGGACCTGGTGGAGACAAATGAGGTTCTTGACAAAGGTAGGAGCTGAACTAGTGTGAGGGATCTGAAATTTCAGCATGGATGGAGGAGGGAAGGGTTTGTTCAGCTGTATGTAAAACCTTCCCGAGCTCCTTGCAAGGCCTGCAGATGTGACGAGGTGTGTGCAGATGGCTGGCGTGATACGCCTACGATTTATCAATATGAACTTTGGAAGCTGGCTTAAATCCCTCTCCTTAGCACCTGCAGCAGGCCCCCCGCTATCTGCTGTGCAAAGTGGGCAGATGTATATCCAAGAAACACACTTTATTTTTCTTGGGTCAACATTTCACATGGAGTTGTAGCAGGGTAGTTTTGTTTGGTTTTCATCGAGCCCCTTATTATTAGCACACTTCTGTTGGGGGGCGAATAGTAATGCCAGAATAATGGGATCTGTAGTGGAGGGCTGGGATCAGAGATTGGCCTCCCAAGAAACCATTCTTGTGCTCCTGCAAGGGCAGTGTCAGAACAGCACAAACCTCCCAAGTAAAAAAGCAACTGAGAGCGTGATGTGCCAGTGCAAAGGCAAGTGGTGTTAGGGATAGAATTTGGATCTGTAACTAGAATGAACAGACCCCAACCCCAAATATTCTGATAGCTTTTTTTTCTGTAAAAGCTTTAAAAGTTAGAGATGAAGTCTTATTGGCTTTGATAACTCTAAATGAGGTGTCTCAAAAGACATCTCTCTTGTTGGGTTGATGTATTTGGAGGCATTAAAGAAACTTCTCTATGGAAAAACTTGGTTTGAGAAAAAGATTCTCACTTTTGGTTTACGATTTTCTGATTTGGACAGGAGTTAAGTTTGTAAGGTTTGTGCTTCTTGTTACCAAAAAAGTGCTATCTACTTAATATCCATGTTGTCTGCAGATTATCCAGAAAAAATTCTCTTGTGTCACTAAAATATGAACTTCATAGTTCTCTGAGTAGTTCTATTAATCTGGAAATAGGAGATCTGCCCAAGCCATCTAAATGCCTGTCCTACTTGTCCATTAATCCAGCACTCCAACAAGAACATGACTCAACATAAAGAAATATTCACTTTGCATAAGCATTGTACAAAATATCTTCCATGACTGCCCTTGAGAAAAAAGTTAAAACGATCTGCTTGCTTAGGGATGCACATAACTTCTTTCACCCAACTAGAATGGGGTGTTTGATTTCTGAAGGCACCAAAAAAAAAAAAAAATCTGTCATGTATGTTCTGCTTGCACTTCATTTTAAATGCTTCTCTCAGAGTTTACCACTTATGTTTAATACCAGGTTCTTGTCTCCAAGATAACTAAGTGGTTTACAGACTGTTTATGTAGGGATTATGGTATTTATTTCTTAGTTGAGTCTCAGAATTTGACAACTCTGTTCCATAATAATGCATAACTGTTTTTGCTGAAAATAAATCTGCATTATGAGGATGTAGTTCATAAATCCAGACTTGCTCACATTGTTTACATGAACTCACATATTTGGGTAGGAGCTTAGATTTGAGCCTGAAGCAGAGAAGTCTTTGCATATTTTGTCCCAAGAAGTGAATTACTAAACTATGGGGTTTTTTTTCTTTGCTTCCCCCCACTCCCCACTCTTGCCTCTCTACCCCCACCGTGGTGCTGGACAAGGTGTAACCTTGTAAGATCAGATGCACCCTGGTCTCTGACAGACTCTTTGGACCTGGTTCTTCCCTTAGTGCTTTGTGGGTCCTGACTGGCAGCCAGACACGTGGTTGGGCAATGCACTGTCCAGGAGACTCAGTTTTGGTCACTGTTCAATGTAGACAGTCTTTGTAATTGTGTATCTGCAAGATAAGAAATCCACATTTCGTTCTTGGCTTAAAGATAGATCACAAGTAACAATGCACCATTGCAACCAACCCTGGAAATTTGGAAGCAAGTTGAAAAGGAGGAGAGACTTCAGATCTTTTTGTGCCGGTGATCTTACTGGCTTTGCTTCTATCTGCCGTCTGATATGGTGTGACTCGCATCTTGATTTTTATACAGAGCTAAACTAAAACCAGAAGAACAAGAGGGTTAAAGATTTACCTTGTTGGTCCTTAAGATGCTCATATTGCCACATCTTGTCACTTTATACTGAATTATTGTGGTGAGGAAGATCACCACTCAGACATTTAATGGGAAGTTAATTTGATATAAAAGTTCTTTTAGAGCTTCAAAACATCAGCATATTTATATACATATACTTAAATATATCCTTAGTGTTCTGTTTCTTCCCCTTTGTCACCAGACCAGGTCATGTTTTGTACTCTGAGCTGGTTGCTTTGCTAGGCTGTCCCTGTACAGCCCTTGTTTTCTGTCCTGCCAGTCAGCTCTGTCTCCTCGCTTGTCACAGCTGCAGGAGCCTGTTTTCTTCCGACAGAAAATCTCCCCTCATCAGAGAGGGGAAAAGTTTGCCCTGCTTAGCACAAGCTGCTCTGCCCCTGCTTTCGTTTGGACTTGTCCTCTAAATCCAAGAGACATCAAAGGTTTCCCCCATGTGATGGAGGCTCCCTGGCCTGTTCTGAAACGAAACAATGGCTCCCCTATATTCTGGGATCTGTGCTCTAAATGCGTCTGTCTGCCTGGCTAATGGGGCTCGGGCGTTTCTGCCATAAAGGACTGGTTGTCTTTTGCATGATGGGCTGGGATAGATATTCTGAGAGGGCACACCCTGACATACAGGGTAAGGCAAGAGAGCGCTCATTGCAGCTGTGAATGTTTTGTTTATGAGATTAAAATCACACACAGTATTTCAAGAAGAAACAGGAATGAACTGTACTGTGATAGTATTGGTTACAGACAGTGTTCCCTAAAGCACCCAAGGGTGAGTGTACAGCATTCGCTGGGTCAATTTTAGCAGAACAGGTAGCAAAAGCACCGAACAACAGATTTCTTTCAAAAGTGGGTTGACCACATAAATCGAGTCAGTGGTCCCAGGTGGTCTTGAAACTCTTAGTTTTAAAACTGAGAATGAGGGAATGCTGCAGCTTCACTGCTCTTTACACTTGGAATATACAGAATGAGCTTGTTTGCAGACACTCTGCTGGCACTGTTCTCTGCTCCATTTTTAGAAGTCATGCAAGTCCTATTTTTAATAAGGAAACCTACTTTTGAAAACCTAATTTCATGTTGCTGGAGCCTGATAGATTGTGCTGGTGGAAAGTTCTGTTGTAAGCATGCCCCTCTGATCACTGCTCAGTATCACATATTGCTGCTGTCTGACTTCCACCACTGATCTTCAGAAATGTGGGGATCACTTGAATGGGAAATGTAAAACTAATCTGATGACAGAGATGTCTTTTTTTTTTTCCCCCTTTACTTTTGGAAGTTTTGTTAAGATACTTGGAGTTTTGCAGCTAAGGGGCTTGTGGGGTATTTTGTGAGAAAAGATCAATTTTACAGAGCAAATTAATATTATTTTGCATGTTTTCCAACTGAAAATGGAAATGATTTGTCTGAATAAAATTAAACCTAAGGCAAGAATGTAAGAGAATAAAATTGGGAAGGATAGTATATCTTTTGCTGTTTGAGAAAGGACTTTAATAATGAGTGTGTCTCATGCGTGTTCCATCAAAAAAGGGTGCTCACAGCTGAGACTCATGCCTGGATTCAGGCAGATTTGCATCGAGGTCTGGTGTTAGAGCACTAAATATCCTCTTTTGTGCTAAGCTTTTGTTGCCTTTTTTGTCTCATCTGTACCTGAGGATTTCTATTAAACTGCAAAGTCATTGTTTCCTCTGTAGCTTGGATTCCTTCCTGCAAACGCGCTGACTGGCGTGCCCATGGAGCCATGGCCGTGTCAGCTGGGGCACAATAGTTCACATCATCACGTAGGTTCAGAGCCAGAACATTCCTGCTTGGCCGACTCTGGCTTTGACAACCTTTGTTCTTTTTGCCTGTGCAGTGTAGTGTCACAGGCAAATAAGGAAAAATTGCTTTTTAATAATAACTGTATGAATTGGAATGAAATACTGTCCCAATTCTATTTCAGTCACCCTGAAAAAGCAATCCCTCCTGTTAGGATAGTGACAACACACTCAGCTAATGAAATACAAGATGCAAGGGTTGCGTCATGAAAATGTTCCTCATCATCTAAATAACCCCCAGGGCAAGCTAGAGGTACATAGCTGCTTTTAGGAGCTCCTCAACTTTCTGCTGGTGTCCTTTAGGCTATTATATCCTGGAAAAGATTTGTTTCCTATTATTCAATGTCTTTATTTTCAGATCACTTGCTGATGACTACTTGTTTACTGATTCCAGGTCTACCTATGAAGGTACATATTACTTTCGCAGGATGGAGATAAATTATTTCTGTTGCCTCTTCATATCTTGCATGGGGAGCACTATCTGAAGTTATTCTGAGTTGTCATAATTCACAAGAGAAATGTGTGTTACCTTTGGGGTGTTCTGCCTGAGCACATGTGGGAATGTAAATGGCCTGGGTGAAAATGCTTTCTGCAGCAGAGCAATTTTATAATACCTTTAACTGCTTTGACTGCTGCTTTTTGGATACAGTGATGGCAGCTATTCTGGAAAACTAAGTTTGAAAGGCAAAAATCATTGAAGGCCCTTCCCATGTTAAAAACAGTTTCTCAAATATTTCTGAGATATTTGGTAATGCTTCCCTGTATCTTCTGAAGGCTTTAATTCAAATCTGTGTTAGGTGACACAGCCTTGCTGCAGAGCAGCCCTGGCTTTTTGTTTGTCACTGCTAGTCAGAGAGGGAGAATAATAATTTATTGATATGGTACAGAAGTTCTTGATTGTTGCTTTAGGGAACTGGTCCATTCTTACTTCCCAGTATAAATGCTGTGAATGTCTCCCTAGTCCTGCCTTGGTCCAGTAAGCAATATTAACAGCCTTGTGCTATATGGAAAGCGACCTGTGCTGACTTCCCTTCATGGTCTAGTGGACACCAGAGGCAGAAGTATTATGGGCCTCTCCCACCTAATCATATTGTCGTCTATGGCTGATGTCCAAAGGGTCAATCCTAGCTATGACTTTTTGGTTTCTTCATCTACTCTACCTCCTCTTAAAATATCTTATGAATACAAAGAGGTGGAGGAAGCCAATTGTCCCCAAACAGACCAGACAATGTGGACTTGGGATGATGTGCTGCTGGAGTGTAAAACAGATATTCTTCTCTACCCACGCTGCTTGTTAACCACTTTGCAGAACACTGGCTTGAAGTTTGCCAGTTCAGTGTCATTCTCATTTCCCTGAGCCCGTGTACTGCTGTGCTTGGTTCAGGAACAGGACATGGCATACAGGCCCCTTCAGTTTAGCCATCCAAAAATTAGGCATCCTGTTTCAGGGAGCTGGATGTGCTTCTGTGGCAGCTGGTGAGGGTTGACCTCCTTTAGAAGTTGCCTTGTCCCAGCCTGCAGCAGCCAAAGTGAGACGAGTCCCACCCTGGTCCTTCTTTCTCCAAAGCGTTTGACTCCCCCATTACTGCCCCCTGGGCTCGGCTTGTTGCTTTGGAGGTAGGAAGTGGCTGAAGCCGTGTTCATGGACTAAGTGCAGGCAAAAGCCACACTGAGCTGGGGAGACAGCACATATAGGGAACTGGTTGTTTAATTTTGTGAAAGTGGTCTTCGGACAAAGTTTTTGCATTTGAAAAAACAGTTTCTGATCTGAGTTTCTATCATCTGCAAGCGTAAACTTCTCTAGTCATAAAGAGTGGCTCCATAACGACTTCAGCTTCACTAAATTATTTCTCTTTTACTGTCCTCTCTCCATCCTTCCGCTCCTTTGCTCTGGCATAAATGTTTGTCTTTGAACCAACTTGCCATGGGCCCAGAGCTCAACTGGCTGAAACCCCAAGAAGGCAGAGAGAGGGTTGTGTGGCAGCTTTGGGAATTTGGGTTTCAGAATGGAATCCTTGTCTTCCTTAGTTCACATGTGAAAAAAGCCCTGAGGGTGGATTGTTGGGATCTGCAAGGCTTTAGTTGCCAGTACAACTGCTTCTGTTGCAAGAAGCAAAAGTTTGCATCCTGCCTGCCTGGACAAAGGAATCCTTCAGGTGATGCTGACAAGTGTCACCAACAACCTGCACAGTGGCCATCAGCCACCTTGGTCTGGTGCCCTGTGTTGCTCAGTCTCTGACTTCAAAGTGAAAGCAGACCAAAATGGCCACTGTTTTCTGAGGCAGGGAAGTCAAAATTCTCCACAGGTGATGTTCACTCCCCTTCTGACTAACCAGTAGGTTGTTTATAGGCATGTTTTTCTTTCAGTACTTGGTGATGATTCTAGCAGGGTGCTGGGGTGGTCCCTCCTGGTCAGTGCTGAGGGGTAAGGCGGGCAAGGGATGGAGATGTGATGCCTTATTTGCACTGGTCACTCATTGGCCTTGGGCATGCCAGCCTGCAGGCTTCCTTAAACGCAAGCTATTTGCTGAACTCTGGCGTAGCTTTTTGTAGACTGGTCTAGCCAAGAGGTGTTTTGTCCCAAGGAGGAGGGGAAAATGCATCTGCAAAGTCTGCAGGAACTGTTATGGAGGCCTCGACTTCAGATCTGCCTATACCTGTCACAGGGTAAACAAAGCGCCCCGGGAGGACTCGGGGTTAGCTGAACACCTTGGTCACACACTAAGCAAACTATCCCCCAGGTGTGCTTGCAGAACAGACTCTCCATCAGCGTCCTGTCATGCACAAAATGTTTATCCAATTTGTCAAGATAATCTTTCTTCAAATAAGCTCAGGTCCTAGGCCTCTGAATAGCCCAATTTCAAGCAGTATAAAGTAACTACTTTTTTTTTCTCCTTTGCTTGCATTCCCCCCCCCCCTCTTTTAATCATTGTGTCAACTTTTCCTTGGCTTTAAGCAAACTGAAAGTAATTATATCATTCTCAAGTGAGTTATTTTTTGACTGAGTTAGACGACTTGTAAGTTACTTCAAAATGCTCCCAAGTTGGGATATCCCTTTCCAAACACACGTTCTCAGATGCCTTGTGAAGCTGAGCTCATCAATGACCCAACAAAATGTTTATATCGGCACACGTAATTGATAATTAATGATATCTAATTCAGGCTATTTCTAAAGAAATATAGTTTAGATTTCCCTCCCCTCTCCCCTTCATGGTAGCTTTACCTATGGTTTTGGATTTCCCTTAGGAATTTAAAAGAGCCTGTACACTGTCGTTTTCTGCTTGACGATGTCAATACATTTTAAGTCTATGCTGAAGTATGGATTAATAATAGATCATGTGTTGCTGCCTAAGACAATTCTCACTTTTTATTTTGACAGACAACAGAGTTTCTTCCTTTTGCTGCATACCAAATATTACTTCTGTGATCATTCAGAACTGTCAGATGGAAAGTAATTTGTGGGTTTTTTCCTCCAGCTCCCACAAAGATCTTGGTGTATATCCAAAAATAGAAACATAAATCATCTTTTTAATTTTTCTCTCCCCCCCCAGTATGTTTCATTCATTGATTTCCTTCCCCCCTCTCAGCCCAGGTAAGATACCAGAATCTGTAATTTCCTTTTCACTTAAATTAAGGTGGAACCAAACTTTACAGTTCTTCGCAGCTAGGGTCCTTAATGTAAAGGGGCTATTGTACTTGCTGTTTAATGTTTAAATTAGGTGGGTAAAATACTGATTTGGAGCCAATGGCAATGTTCCCGTGAGCCAGATGTGATCAGCGGGTTAATAGGGAAGCTCGCAGGAGGAGAGAAGGGAAGGCAGGAAAAANGGGTAAAATACTGATTTGGAGCCAATGGCAATGTTCCCGTGAGCCAGATGTGATCAGCGGGTTAATAGGGAAGCTCGCAGGAGGAGTTGAGTAGGAGCCCTGTATGTTCTTGCCTTGCCTCTCAGCCCAGGTCAGGGCATGCACAACAGCTGGTTTTGAGCTTTGCATTAGAAAGGCCATGTTTAAAACCTGATTTTTAAAGGGCGTTAAGCGGCACCAATCATTATGATAATGACGCTTATTGTTTCGGGAAGAAATGCTGTGCTTAAGCAGACTGGTGATATCCTATTTATTGTTTGTGGAGGGGAAATGGTAAAATTTGCCTTTAAGGCAGATTGTGAATTGGAAGAGGAAAAAAAACCAGCTTCATTCTTCATAATAGCCGTATCCCTTTGTTTCCTTTTCATGGATTCCTGCTGCATTTAATTGGTCAAACTTTGATAAGCAGTAGCCCCCCTACATACCTCTGACAGGGCCAAGGGGATGCAATGGGTAAACAGATTTGGAGTTTTGATACAGTATTCTCTTTCTCCCCCATCAATTAGTTCTAGATGTTCATAAAAATAAATATTTGGACTACAATATGGCAAAAAATATAGGGTTAAAATGTTTAGAGCTGCTATAAATACTGTTATATTTACACAAGTAAGGGTTGTGATAGCCTATAAATAGCACTTTATTAATGAAGATTGCCATTATGCAGCTGAGGACCTTGAAGTGCTTAACAATTCATTAAAGCCTCACAACCCCTCTGCATGATCAATAAATGTTATGATTATATACCTATTCTACAATAGGTAAATGGAGACCCTGTGCACTTGAGTGAATCTTTTCTCCTCAAGGTCACATAATGACTTGGTGATAGAATTCAGGAATCTTTATATTACCACCTGAGACTGCTCCTTAGAAAATTCATTTTTGGCAAAGAGGGGGAAAAAGGGTATTCATGCTGGTGTCAATACAGCTCTTCTGTCTGAGGAAGTATTGTCTTTGGTTCCTGTAGAGTACATATTGGATGTGCTGCTCAGGGCTTTTTTTGAATGGTAAATTCATCTTTTCTTGCACTGCCAGTCAACTAATTGCTGTCTGTGCAGCCGCACAGACAAACTGTTCTAAGTTTGTTCTGTATAATTTTATTTCTGCTCATGCTCTCTCATGCTTTTGTTTGTATAAGTTGGTTTGCACATTATACAGCACTTGTCAGACTCATTTGCAGGAAAATAACTGGAGAATTGTGCTGCATAATATTTTGAGTGAGAAGAAGTCAGTCTTCATCCGGTTGATCTGATAGTCCCAGGAATCACTTTGCTTGTTGCCAAAGAGTGAAATCCAGCCTGTAAAAGGGTGTGAGCAGGCACAGGCTTGATGGCCTGAGCGAAATTGAAAGAGCAGCGTGTCAGAACTAAATTTGGATTTTGCAGAGGTAAGTTGCATGTTGCCTGAGTCATCAAAGGCAGCAGGAACCTATTGCTTTTGGGTAGAGCAGAGGCAGCATCCTCCATCCCAGGTACCTCTAAAGCTCTCTATAAAAGGCTTCCTTTCTGGGTGGCAGCATGGCAAAGTTCATGTTACTCTCTGACAAACTCCTTTGTTGGCCTCATGCAAAGAATCTGTTCCACTGCCCTGTGAATATAATGATCAAGTATTCCCGGAAAACATTAGCCAGGAACTATTTCTGGCAAAAGAGAAGTGTTGCCTGAGTCTATGCTCAGGAAAAAAAATTGTCAAATGCATATGGCCAACCCCAAATATTTATGATTTATGAGCCAGATCTCACAAAATAACGGAAATAGATTAAAAATATTGCTTTGTTCACATCAGTGAGAATTGAAAATATGTCCCTTGTAAAGAAAACAGATTCTTAAATAATGCTAGTAGTCTAGAAACTGGGGTGCTTATGAAAATTTCATGGGTTGTTGTCAGGTTATCACAAATACTGTAGTAAAATTCTAAGCTTTGGCAACAATTGTGTTGTTTTGTGACTGCTTAAACAACCCCCAATTTCCAGGCCAATCAAGTCTTTTATATTTGCGACATTTTTCAAAAGCAAAACTCTATTTTCTTTTGCAACAGACCAAATTGTGCTGTTTTCTCATATGCAAAAAAATAACCTTTCCACCCCGCAATATTCCCAGGTTATTATTATTGGAAAAGTATCCTTTCAGTTTTCTGTGGTTTTAGAATAATAAAGACACTTTCATTTCCTGAATATTTCTTGCTAGCCTGGGTAGAATGTGCTGCTATTGACCTGTTTCAATTATGGCTTTGCAGTATGAACATCACCATTTTATAGTTATGGCAGAAACAAAGCTCAATTCTGCCATGTGCAAACAAGCCACACAGTTGTCAATTGTGCTAAAGAAAAATCTGTGGGCTCAATCGGGGTTTAAGCAGTTATGAATTAGTCTTGCCCTAATGGTATGTCCTGGTTTGGACAGGTGTCTGCTAAGGAAGGCAGGAGTCCCCCTCCCACCCCGGAATGGAAAAAAAAAAAATGNGACAGAAGGACAAAGACAGCAGAAAACACGGCCTCGTGGCGAGATGAACTCTCTCCGCGGCCGCTGCAGTCCCACTCCTTCCAAACGCCAGGAGAGCAATGAATCTCAAGCACTCTACCCCACCTCTTTTTTTTCAGTTCTAAATCTCGAGATGTCTTTGCTCCCCCACCTGAGAAGACGCCACCAAGACCAAAAAAAAAGGACAATTGGGCCCCTCCCTTGTGGCTGGCTAGGTCCTTTGTTTTTCTTAAGTACCCCAGCAATCGCCCCTTAACATGGGGAAAAAATTCCTTTGAGAGAAGAAAAGAGCACATACACACACAGAAAGAAAACTTTCTCAACCCCCAACATGGTATGTGGTCAAGTTCTTAGCAGTGTTCATTGGACAACTCTGGACAAAACATCACAGTACCGGCATGGAGCTTTGACTCTGACCCACATTTTTGTGTAAAATTAAACTAAAGGAGCTGTGGTTTCTATGAAGCAGTATGACAGGAGGGTGTCCAGACTTTCTACTTGCATATCTGTTTTCTAGAGCAGTTGGGGTTCTGTCATTTAAGTCTGAACTCTGCTGAAATGGGAAGTAGTCGTGTGCTGTTAGAATCTAAGAAAATGCCTATGCTTTTCAACCTTGCTTTCTCCTCCTTCAGTTAGAGGTGATTTTCTTACTACTATCTAGTCATGTTTGAGGAAAATCAATATTTCAGGTTTTTTTCCCCTTTTGCTGAGTGTGTATCACATGAGGAATGCAATCAGACAGCAGTGGTTCTCTGGGAAAAGCTCATTTTGCAAACTCAAGAAGTTCAAGTAATTCCAACAGCATGCAAATCTTGGTGCTTAACCAGGAATTGTCTCTGAACCTTTATGTTCATTGCTACTTCTTGATTGAGCATTCATGTTGTTGTATGATAGAAGAAGAGGTTGCAAGATAATTCCTTACCACTCTGGCTAGCTGTCATCTGGGGTGTAGAGGGAATCATCTCTCTTATTTTGTCACTGCTACTCCTTTGAACTCCTGGCTAAAAAAACTATAATAAAGATCTGTCTCAAAAGGAAGGTCATCAGGCGAGTGCTGAGACTTCAGGAAGTCTTAAACAAACCTATGGAGTCATTTTGCCATTCAATTGCTCCATCCTGAGCCAGGCCCTTCCTTACTGGTGTGTGCTGTAATGAAAATGCCAGTGCTGTTCTAACTCCTGCTGCTCTAATGTGCCTCTCCCTGGCCCTTGCACTGAATGCTGATTATTGCCTCAGTGGCGGTGCCTGGTGCTGTGTGGAGTCCTGGAGAAGCAATGGTCACGGAGTCTGAAGGAAAACGTGGCTCAGTCTAATCCTAGAGGTAATTGGATGCTGGATGGGAAATCTTACGTTGGGGAAGATGAAAATGTAGCAGCTCAGTTTGGCCATGTGCTTCAAACCCACATGTTTGACAGCTTTGACATGGATGCTTCCCCCTTGTAAAGCAGCATTTTCTGATACTTTTATTTACCTGGCTGTTGCTACTGGGAGCCTGTTACAAGGACCATAGGGCACAAGGGTATTGCTCTTTTGCTGGACTCCAGAATGCAGGATGCATTAAAAATGGCTGTTGTAGAATGAGGGAGAACTGCATGGAAGTTTTACTAAAAGTGTTCCTAGAAGTCTTTCTCATGAATTGTCTCAAGGGCTCCAGCTGCTTGAAAGATGTGTCCCAAGGGCAAACTTATTCTCTAAGAAGACAACAGACATCAGATCTTGGCAGGCAAATGTGCAAACTCTTTAATATCTGCATTAACTCTTTAGCTGCTAAGATTAATTTTTTCCTCTTAATTGTTGTTAATGCTACCTTTGGAAGAAGCTGACACAGAAATTGAAGTTACTCAGGGAGTTAGGTTGTGAAGCTCAGGTGCACAAGATGAAATGTAAGAACTGATTGCGTAAAGCTAAAGCATAATCCTTCTGGGTGAGAGAGTTTTGGCTGTTACATTCTCCAGCCAATGCAAACACACAATCTATAAAAGCAACTTTTTGATCATGTGTTGTTTTTGTAAATTGCCCATTGGCTTAATGGTTTTCCAGGAACTCTTTTGTTTTTCGCTCTTTTCATGAATTGTTGGACAGGATATGTGCTCCAGAGGCAGCAAGAGGCTGGACTTTAAATCAAAATATTCAGATTTGCTTTACACCCCTGCCCTGTATCATTAAAGCCTTTGGGAGCTATCCAGCTTTCTTGGAGATGTTCAAATCTCAATATTCTCTGTCCTGTGATCAGGTTCCCAGAGGTCTGTGGTGTTTGAGGTGGGCTTTTTTGGGGGGGAGGGGGGGAGGAGGGTGTGGCTTTTATTTAATTTATTATGTAAGTCAAACACCCACAATTATCAGAGATATCAATAGGGGCCCGTCATTGTTATAGGTGGTTATTGTCTCTTGAGGAGTGATCCTCAAATGACCTAAGAAAAGTAATTTGGAGCAATAACTGTTTCCGTTTCACTGACAGAGAAGTTTTAGTCTTGCAAAAGCAGAAACAGATGTCAGGTTTGGCATCAGCAGATACAGTTCTGCCCATAGAGGAAGCCGTAATGTGGCCTCAACAAGAAAAGAAACCATGGAGTTTTAAGCAGATTAGATAATTGAGATTAGCCCTCTGTGATCTTGCTGTGTTTTCATTTATTTCAAAACAGTCTAACACAGAGCATGTTGAGCAATCAGTTGAAAATCACGTGCAAACACTGCCTAAGTACCGATAAGGATCGTGGAGGTAAACAATGAATTCCTACTAATGGCTAAGTCACCAAGGTAAGATCAAGTCTAAATACACACCCTTAGTTAAACATAATTTCATTAACTCAGGTTACGTGGCTTTAGTAAAGGGTTTTCTCCTCTCCCTGCTCTCCACTTTCTGACGCTTGTCAAATGAACCAATCCATCATTTTCAACTTTGTTTGTCTGTACCAGAGATGTGTTTTGAGCTGAGCAATAATCCAGTATAGTTCTGTAAATCTCACAGCAAATCGACCCTAGATGCATGTGGCAATGCTGGGTAGGAAAGCATCATTTCAGTGCATTTTCTGTGTGACATTTCCATATCTGAATTCTATCAAAAGCTAGCTTATTCTAATTTTTTTAAAAAATTGTATGCTGCATTATAAATACCCAGTTATCACATTATTTCCCATTTAGAAGGCATGCAGGTTTTGCTATCATGTTCTTATTGCAGGGGTTAAAGCGTTTCTAATCCCCAGTTAATATTATGCAGTGTGTGCTGTGCTCTTCATGCCATTGACTCATCCCTTTTCATCATCTCCCTCTCCAGAATTCTTCACAGTTGTGCTGGGATTTTTGTTTATGTAGAGCTGGGTGTTGTTTGGCTTTTCCCCCCACTATACTCGACAAAAATTTCAGTTATTTCCAGTATTAACAGTTTATCACTGATTTAACATTTTTGTGGAAAATCCTAACTTGAGTTATTTAACTGGTATTTATATCTCAGAATATGGCTCTCCGTGTAAGACTTGCTCTTCCTTTTTGTGATGTCTCATGTCCTTTTTTCTTCCCTTGCGGTCATTCTTTTGGATAAGTTGTCTTTGGTTTTCTGGCCAACCTTCCTTCTAAAATATTTAAATTTTCTTTTGTAAAATATTCTTCATTTAAGCTTCTAATCAACAGTGCAGCAGATGAAAACAGGCAAACAATGTGAAGATTCTTCCACAGGAAATTCTTGCTTACATGTGAAATATTTCTATTTTAATATTCCCCTCATCTTCCCTATTATATTCTACAGGACCAGTTTTCTGTTTTTAGCACAACTGAAGACTTTTCACCCTGATCAGCACTGCCAACTGGTCCAGCCCCAAGGAGACAGCAGATGACAATAAATAATAGCAATAATTGAAGCATCCATGGCAGTGGATTTAGAATTTATTGGCTCATTTATCAGCCTACACAGAAAAACAGGTTTCCTTGCTGCCATGGTAGTAGCCTGACAAGGGCCAGTAATAGATTCTTCAGAGGGAATACAATAAAACCCATAGTGGGAACATATGGGCTCCCCTTACTCAAAAGAGAATGGAGAAAAAAAAAAGTCCTGTTAATAATGATGATGCACGACTTGTTTTATTTCCTGAAATTATGGAAGTTCTGTATACCAAGGGTATCTTGTGATGATGAGTACTGTAGGTGCTTGTTCTTTGTCCAAAGGCTGGAACTCTTTGTGTTAAGCAAACACAGAAAACAAAAAGTGAATTTCTGCCTCAAAGAGCTTAAAATCATGGAGGAGAAGTGCAGATGGATTGGAAAAAGTGGAAGAATGTTATGAGATTTTTATTGACCAACACGAAAAAGAATGGTCACAAAGTGTGTGTTGTCAAAGCATCACCTGTGATTTTTGCTGAGATGGTTGGGGAAGGACATGAGGGTGCTAACAGGCTTGCAGGTGCTTGCAAGGAAGCCCCACTGAATGCAGAGGTGGTGTGGTTGAAATCATGAAGGTGTGTATTTTTTTGTTTTGTTTCTCAGTGTAGCAAATGTTTTTCAGATTGGTATATCAGAATGCTGATGAAGCAGAAGATGGGGTAAGTGATAAGGTGTGAAACACCCTGCCAAGCAAGATAAGTTTATGTTCTAAGTAATAGAAAAGATGGTGGTATGGCCAACAGTGAGGAAAGGACAAAACTCTGACAGGTGAGAATTTAATCCACCCGCTTTGGATGTGGTCTGACTATTTTTTAAAATAACTATCCTTCACAGGTATCCTAACAGTAGAAGATTCAATTTGGAACAGCAGGGAGATCTGGAGTAAAGATGTGGATTTCTAGGGCCATTAAAATATGTCGAATTTGTGAATAAGAGGATAAAACCCACCCATCAAGGCAGGATAAAACCCACCCATCTCCCAGTGTCACCATGAAAGCCAAGGGGGAGTGAGGATGGAGTTTTCCATAGGATGCAGCAAACTATGCATTTAAACATGTTTTGTTTAGTTATGCAGCCTTTTAACTTCTCTGATCTTATATTGCAGAAGAAGTTGTGTGAAGTACCCAGTTTAATCCTTTGCAGTTCATTATGTCTTAGTTTTTATTTGCTTTTTCTCTAATCTAAAGAGCAATCATCTCAAGATGGCAAAGTAAGAAAAGCAATTGTGAGCACTGTGATACATAAGCAGTGCATGGGAAGGGGCTGAAGGCATCCATTATTGCTGGTAGTCTGATTTGTTTCTTTAATCTCTTTCAACTCTTTGCACTCAGTGCCCTTTTCTTGCTTGGGAAGCTGATATTTACTTTGTTTCTAGATCAGTGCTATAACAGCTACAAATACCTGCTGTATGTTTTCTGTTCAGAATTCTGGCATGAGATATTAAGGTTTCCAGGTGTGTTGCTATTACTGTTCAGAGAACAATCTAAACCTACGGCAATTCCTGTATTTCTGTGAAGTGTGATTGGAAAACACAGCTTGGTTTTTGCTTGCATTTCTGTTTGCAACCTTTAGTCACTCGCTGAATCTTGCAGTCCGTGCTGACACTTTCTCTGACTGCTGCACTTTTTTTTTTTTAACCCTCCTGGCTGGAATGAGGAAATGTCCCCTTGCGAACTCTGCACAGTGACAGTGAAGTATGTCTAAAGATCATCGTGGATGGATCTCCTTAGGGATCCGGGACAGCATGTCCAGAGAGCGCAGCATCAGTCTGCTGAACAGCAGTGATTAAATAAATGCAGGGTAAGTCAGCAGAGCTCTGGCTCACTGTGACAGAAAGGATGCAACAAAGTCCCCTGTCCTTCGTCTGGAGCTGTGTTGCCCCACCTGTGAGAAGAGCAGAGCAATACAAATAAACCACTTGTCTCCTTTAAGGCATCTTGGTTCGCTGAGCTGCCTCGCTGCTGAGTTAGCCCCTCTCTGGATTCTGATCTAAGTCTGCTGTTCCAGGTCTTACTGCCTCTTTGCTTTCCCAAAACCAGAGGCAGGCTTAGCACAAAGAATAAAGCTGGGTTTGATAACAAATCACGGGAAATTTCTTAGGAAAGCAACAGAGGGCATTAAAAAAAAATCTTTATTTTCAGATGAAATCAAAATTTATTCTGTTTGTAAAGAAATAAGGAGAAAAATACATCTTTTAAAAAATTGTCCAGGGGTTTTAATCTGATCATGGATCCCAGCTGTTGACTCCATAGCTCATAGTTTGAGGCTCAAGAGGAGGCAGTGTGGAATAGGAAGACTGAGTGACAAAAATGCGTCTGGCGAGGGAAGGAGCTGCACGTTGCCGAGTGCTGGCTCTCTAATGCCGTGCAGGAAAACACCATCAGTGTGTACTAAAAGCAGTGTGAGGGTCATGTGATGTTATATCCCAAACTGCACTTCATGAAGTCACGGAGCAGGTTTGTTGTACCAACAAGCTTGTCGCAGTCCAAGCCAGGCAGGTGGCAGCTGTGGCTGCTCCAGTGGGAAGGGGAGGCTCTGACCTGCTCACGAGGTTGGGCTGGTTTGGGATTTGAGGTGGGAGGCAGTGGTGCGGTGCTTCATGAAGTTTGGCCCGGAGATTTCGTTAGAAAGTGTGGCTGATCTTACACAATGGATTTCAAGGAAGGCTTATTTTGGTGGCATTTTTAGTACGTTTGGCCGAAATTGGAAAAGGGTGCATTTGCAATTAAATCCAACCCACCAGGACAACCGAAAGACCTGGTCTTTCAGTGGTTAATCCCATCTCTGATGTCAGATGGCCTTATCCTCTTTATAAGTTCCACCTGCCCAACAGCACAGTTTTACACTGCCCAAACCTTGGACACCTGAGGACACTGGGGAAGGACAAGTTAAATAAACAGAAATTCTGGAGCCAGTTTTGGATCTGTCCAGAGTGAGATGGAAAATGAGCTGGAAAAGTCCACGGTATTTTAGAGCAGCTCAAAGCTTGGCAATTGTGTAATGATAGCCAAGTCACTTTACTGAATTTGCAACCACTGGCCAAGTCAGATTGTTATTGTATCCATGAGCAGCTCTGCAGATATGTCTGGGCCTCGTGAACCTGAAGCTGTGGGAGCAGGACAGGAAAGTTAAACACCAAAGAGCAGCCAGGTGCTGTTTTTAGCAAATGTTTCCCCAATAATTAGATCACCCGGTGGTGGGGACAGTGGAGCCAGATGGAGCAAGAAGGAGTTCACATTGTTAAAAACTGAGAGGCAATGAACTTTTACAATAAATTTCACTTTCCATGTCTCTTAACTACAAGATTTTTTTCCCCCTCTCTTTCTATGTTATCTTTTGGCAATGCTGACAGTTTTCTTTTATTCTTTTGGAAGTATTTTCAACATTGCGTAGTTGTTTATTTAATACGTCTCTAGTGGCTCAGCAGATAATGGTAAGTCAGAGTGAATATTTGCCCTCTTTCTGAAGCACTATTCCATTCAGCACCTCTAGCGCTCTGGCAGTTTCAAGTGAGCAGTGTAACATTTTAATTTTTCTTTACTTTGGACATTCAGTCACTCTAGAACAAGAGTAATGCTCATGTTCTTGCTCCCGTTATTTTTTTTATCATCAAATTGTAATTATCTTTATTACTCCTTTCAGATTTTTATTTGACAGGTTGGAGCGACCCAATGGAAAGTTCCCCTCACCCTCCCCAGAAGGCTGCAGAGTGTCACAAAAGTACCTCTGGGTTTTATTGTGGAACTTCTAGTCCTGCCAGCAGCAGTACCAATTAGTTGGTAAAAGAGGACAGCAAAGTCTATTAACACGAAGAGAAAGGAACCCCAAATACTACTTCCCTGCTGTGAGAAAACTAAGGTGTGTTTATTCCACCACTCATCGAGGTGTTTGTTTAGAGGTGGATTCCCAAAACTTCTTGGCACAGCTTCCGCCGAGGTCATAAATCTGATAAACTTCTGGTGACTGCTGAGCACTGAAACGCTGAAAACCCTGTCCCCAACAGGCACCTATGGAGGCTGTGGGGAAGGCTGTTCACTGCTTACTTACTTTGCACAAGCACTAAATCTCTCTGAAGAGATTAAGAAATATTTTCCTTACTTTTCAGACATAAAATTTAGCCCCAGCTGAAGCTACAGTGTTTAAGTTAACTTTTGCACAGCATGCTGCTTTGTACCTTAAGTATGATCATAAGAATCTCCTCTGGCCCAAACAAAATCGTTTTATTTTGTATCTAAGCATCCCTTCATTAGAACCAGATCAGGAATTCACTGTATCTTGGAGAAGAGGTAGTAAGGGAAACATTTTTCAGATGGCAAGGATTATTTTTGTACTTAACTGGGATAGTGCACATTACATCAGCCACAGCATTTCTGTAAAGGTCTGCCAAGTCCTAAATTTTCAATAATCCCACTTCCTTCTCTTAAAATTGAAAAGGTAGTGACTCCCCTGGGAATGCATGTCATTTCAGCATTCCCGTTGACTGTGTATTCTGAAATGCTGCAGTCTGTTTGCTTAGTAATCCCCTTGTCTGTGTAAGTTGTTAGGGGTAACCAAAGGCAGCTGATTACTTAATTGTATAAGGCAGGAAATGGGGTTCTTTCATTAGTTCCCATAATGTTCTTGAGAGCAACCAGTATTCTGCCTGACTGAGTTTTCGATCCTTTAATTCAAAAGATATACTTTCCCTTGGCATACTCAGTGACCCTTTATCCTGATAGGCTATTTACTGAATAAATTGAATATTTTAGTTTTTAAAAAAATGAACCCTAATCTTCCTAAATAAAATAAAATATTTTCTCTCATTCTAAGACAAAATATGTCCCAACCAGAGAAGAAATACAACATGTAAGATCTTTGTGTCACTTTGCATTTTTGTAAGGTCATTGTGGTGTATTGAGTGCTGGGTTTTTGTTTTTGTTTTTTTTTTTTTTTTTTTTTTTTTTTTTTTTTTTTTTTGTTTGTTTGTTTTTTTTTGGTTTTTTTTTTTGTTTGGTTTTGTTTTGTTTTGTTTTTGTGTGTGTTGCTTGGACTTATGGGGCCCAAATAGCAAAAGAAATATTACTATCAACTTGTCACAGCTTTAAAGATCTGCTTTTATTCAATGTCTCGTGCGCAGGAAGACCCTTCTCATGATTTGATTTCTTTTGCTGAAATTATAATAGAGAGCTTGGGACCAAATTCTGCTGTTTCCGTGTCACTGGCAAATCATTGTCAGGGAGTAGACAGTGCCCAGGTCTGTGTTTTGCCATGCGTTTAGGGGTATGCACAAGATCCTCGACAGCACTGGCAGGGGCTGTGGCTCAGGTGTGTTCCCCCTCCCTGCCCCAAACCACTCGGTGAGTGGGAGCGCGGAGCTGGAACGGGGTAAATGCTCTTGCTGCCCTTGTGACTGTGAGCAGCCAGGGAAGAGAGGTACAGCTGCAGCCTGATCTTTAGGAATAGCTACTTATCTCATTAAGAAAGAAACAGCAGGACTGCTTCGTTTGTTGGTGTGGGTTTGTTTTCCTTCACTCTGAGTTACCCACAGTCACACACACATAGTAGTAATTTTTCTAACCTTTAAATAAAAATGTGGTAAACGTGGAATGGGAGATCTTATTTCTTTGGATGAGAAGAAAGGCACAGGCCTCTCCATTATTAGCTTTCCAAAGAATTTCAATGATATTTTTTCCTGTGCCTTGTGGCAAATTTAATTCTTTTCCGTACACGTGTATGACCTGTGTTTGATGTTGGTGGAGAACAGAAGCAGCAATTGCCCTCTGCTGACATTTCCCAGGTGTAAATGATGTTCCCGTATGTCTTGTTGGTTCAAGTAGAAAAGCAACGGGGAAACCTGGGAGCTATCGACATGGCTGTGGGTAATTTCAGTACTAGGTGGCCCGTGGTTCATACTGCTCAGCAGTGAGTTGCTTGAAAAGAAACCAAATGCCAAACCCCTTCTGCCTCAGGTCCCTGCTGCACCACTTTGCCTTTCCCTGTGGCCAATGCTGGGGCTTGTCCAAACCAGATTCCAGTACTCTGTGTGCCTGCACTGGTGCTTGACGTGACATAAGACGTTTTGGGCATAGGTTCAGGAAGGACCAGTGTTTCCTCCTTCTGTCACACATCATTCATGACACCTGTTTCTGTCATTGAAGGGATATGTTGTATTCATAAATCTGTAGACTTTTAAAGCATGAAAAAAACCCACAACATAATAAAATGTCCATTGACAGTATAGGCATAAATATCCCGTGTAAGATATTTTCTAGCCTTTTGGACAGTTGGCATGCTACATAAAACCATGCAGGTGGGTGAGCTCTGCAAGGTCACTTCAGGTAGAGAGGAATATAGTTTGCATAGAGGAGCCTTAATCACTGAGAAAAGGTGTTCTCCTACTTTGGACTGACCTGCGAACAATTGTACCTGTGTGCTGTGTGTCTTAGTGGACGTGGAAAATATGAAATGAACTGTGAAAATGTTTGCAAAGCATGCAGAATTTCAGTGGACTGTGGTGATAATGCCCTGCTGTTGAGTATGTGTATTATTTTCCCTGGATTTGTAAGAGGACACTTTTTCTGGTCTTAGGCCCATATTGACAGAAGGCAGAAGACAGATCTATAATGAGGTGTTTACTTTGGATCTGATTTAAGGCTTGTGGTGGTTGATGAAAATCATCAGGTGATTTAAATATCCTTTATATAAATACAACAACAATTTTTTTTCTTAAAGAAAATGTAGGGATGTCTAAAGTAGTAGACACTGTAGAACCATATGAACACATTTAATTTGAGTCTAATAATTTCAAACAAATATGCGACTCCAAATTAATTGGAGGTTTCTCCTTCTAACTATAACATTTCTTATCATGTAAAGCATTAAGGCAGCATAACATATACAAGACAAATATTAAACAAAGGTATTATAGATGGGAAATTCCTAATCTAGCTCACTATGTTGGTACAGTGAAAGTTTCTTAATCCAGTATCTGATGAAGGAACAAGGAGAGAATTAATTTACTGCACACTAATTACTGAGGAGTATGCACTATATATACAGTGAAAGGAGCTGAAATGAATACTTGATAAACAATATCTGGCAAATTAAAAATCTGAAATGTTAAATGAAATGCAAATTAAAAATCTGGACCGTTAAATTAATTGAATGCAAAAAAACCCTGACATTAACTATCATCAAGGGTCGAAGTTATATCAGCAAAAGCAAAGCTATTCAGAGTTAAATCCTACTTCTCTCTGTGATTTACTTGTTGTGAATGGGTGGGAACTAGAGGAGCCCCAAAGACATGGATGAATTTGCATACGTGAGGAGCAGTGCTTTCTGCCTGCTGTGCAAAATGCTGTCCTAGGAAATGATGGGGATGCTTTGCACCTAAAAGAAGGTCTGCTGAAAGGAATGGGTCTCTTGGGTGCAGGCAAAATGTAATGCCTGTGATGCAATGTCTGTACCTACTCAGTTAAGCTCACGGTGAACAAGTTTTAGTTCAGAAGAGATTTGATTTTTGTCCCTTGTGTTATCTTTTAAGCCTAGTTCCCTCCCTCTCTCTCTCTCTCTGTCTCGCTCTCCCCCCACCCCTTTTGGTGGAATGGAGACTGAAAAACTGCACTGTGAGAATGTAAGATGTTTTTAAGAATTAACTCACAGGAAGTTTACTAATACTTAATATAGACTCACACACGTATGTTAATTTGTTTTTCTCCAAAATATGCCCATTAAGGACCTAATGCTACAACTGCCAATCTAATTGAAACAAATTGAAATCTGTTTTAAGAATCTACCCTGCTTAAATCAACTGAATCAACAAGAAACTGCAAAGACAGGGAAAATTTAATATTCATCTCAAAATTCTGGGACATACCACAAACTGCGTTAACATGGGACTTTTTAAAAACCAGTTTAATTCTTCGTTTCTTTTCCTCCATTTTCATGTATATTCTCGATTATTTGTATAGTATGTAAACCTGTAAAGCACTGAGTGTGAGAACAGTTCTTAGCAGGAACCATTCTTGCAGGTCCAATAGGCTGGGGGAGGGGGGCCTGCAAGGAGAATCTGGAAACCTTGGAAAAAGTATGTTGTAGGTCAGCCTTAATAAAGTTAAACCCTTCGAAACAGACACTCACATGTGAACGCCAGCCTTTACCAAGCATAAGGGAGGCAACAACACTTCCCACTTTAAATGTGTGCATAGAGGTATAAAAGTGCTGCATGGGGGGATCTGATGATTCAGGCTTTCTTTTGGGGGGCAAACTCATCTTTAAGAGCTCTGAGACAAGTTGGTTAGGGCACAGATAAAGTGTGAGGCTCACTGCAGGTGCTTGCTGGTACGATGATGTTGTGAAGTGAGATGTGCTATGGCTGGGTGTCAGACCTGAGCGTGTCTGACAACGGGAGAAGCAGGCGGTGCGTGTGTTCTGCATCTTTTCACCAGTTTCTTCAAGTGCTGAGTGTTCTTCCAACTGAAGAGCCTGCCAGTCACGAGAGGGATTGATTTCACTGTTTGAAGAGAAGACCCTCAGAATGGCTGTTTTCATTGATTAAAAGAGGGCACTTTTCAGAGGGAAAGTGATTGCAGTAAATTCCAGGTTAACCTGATATTAGCATTTGAATTATAGTATCAGAATTGCAAGTATCAGAATTGCTAAGTATTAGGAATTTATATTAAGATCGATCTGGGAGAGAGTACTGCTAGTAAAAAAAGATCTATGTATTACCCTTGCAATGTAATGTCATGACCCAATTGCAGTGTACTACCACTTCAAGGCTGGAAAGAATGCACTGCAATTAGTTTAACATCTCACAAATCTGAACTATCTAGCACTACCTTATCATTAATCTTCGCTTGTTCCAATGTGTTTTAATAGATTTAGATATATAGTAGCAGATCTACTGCAATTAAAAATCAACGTTCTTATGTACTAGTAGTGTTTCCCTGGAGGTCTAGTCAGTCTCCACAGTAATGAAGTTATAATTATACCAACGTAAATTGCTGCACCATAACTAGGAGGGATTGGCCTTTCCCCTCCCTTAATTCATCGAAAGATTTTATCTTTGACAGGTACTGTCAAACAGGGTGATGGGCTAGAAGGCAGAATGCTTTTTCTGGTAACTAATTTGCTTGGAAAGAAAATGTGATTGTTTTATTGGGTTGGTTGTTTTGGTGATTCCCCCCCCCCCCCCCCCCCCCCCCC
>VYZQ01065251.1:41278-54887 GCA_013400655.1 Mystacornis crossleyi
GTTGTCTGGCAAGGTAAATAGTGGTGTGTGTTTTTTTTTTTTTTTTTTTTTTTGGCAGAGGACAGATGATGTTTGTTGATACAGCACTTAGGTTCAGCTAATGACAAGTAGACACAATCTGTAATCTTGTCTATTACCTGTCCTGTATCACACCCTTTCATTTACTACATTGAAGTACCAGTAAAAAGCATTCCAAGAGACACAATGGCGCAGCACAGCAGCCCCAACACAGTCGAAGGCTGCATATTATATTACAAAATGACTATTTTTTGGTGGGAAAGGGGGAAGATGAAGTGCCAGTTTACAGGAAGGTTGGGCAAAAGGTCAGGGAAAGTGCGGAATTATTATCGGCTCTGCTGGGGCCACACCTGTGTGAAATGTTTAATGCTGACACAAGAATGAACTTGAAGCATGTTTGGAACGTATAAGCAGCAAAGAAAATCAGAGAACTTAAACTGGAATTTTTAAGTGCATAAAATTTGCTATAGGATGGAGAGACCAAAAGCAACCCACTGAGACCCAAAAGGGTAGTTGAAGCCACTCTCATCTCTCTAAGGACATGGAATATGTGGAGGGTACAGAGCTTGGCATGAAAATGGTCCATCAGGAGTAGTCTTAGCCAGAAAGAGCTCTGTTTTAGTTTGAAGTGAAAATACTCTGTGTATAAGTAGGACAGACTGTTACTGTGGTGGGACTGCTGAATTTGCAGCCTGTAAATTACGATTGGCTTTCCCTCTTGCTCACCTCTTCTAATGAGAAGCAGGAGCTGGGTTTGGCATTGCTGCAAACCTGCTTGGCTTTGCTACCATCAGTCTGTGACTGTCTATACCAGTTCAGACTTAATGCCAGTTGCAACTTGCTCACCACTGCTGGCTGGAATAGAACTCAAACCTGGCTTCTGTATTTATACTTTACCACAACACCATTCTTCATCTCCTCCTCTGAAAATCCTGCACTGTAGATATTGAACCCTAGAGGAGAAGTGACTCTCAGCAGACATAATTTTGTATGAGTAATTCACTTTTAAAGCTTGGATATATTCCATCTTCCTTGTGACTAATGGTACCCGAACAGAACATAATTGTATAATCATTTTCCAATTGCTTAATAACTCATTTTCCTTGTTTGTAAGATGCCGTTTTTCAACCTTTCAGAGATGCGAGGACCTGCATGGGGTAATGAGTGACAGACAATTGTTTATTTCTCAGCAATAATGCCATTAAGGAAACCTCTCTACACTTAGAGCCCTGACAGCTGGTCAGAGTCTGACATTCTGACTCATCTAAACCCCGTGAAAGGCCTACTGGCAGGAAATTACTGCACAGTTTCATGTCGTGCTGCCTTTGGTGGCAGCCCTCACCTGGGGAGTCCCAACCCCACCACTTCTGCCTGCTCATGGACACCTAAAAACCAGCACATCACAAATCCTTGGGGCTGCACTGTGGATGGAAATGCTGCAGCCTGACAAATATTTCTGTTGGTGTAGCTGCTGGAAAGGACATGAAGCTGGGAGATGAAACGTCTCAAGCTGGGTTTTCTGTTGGAGTGGAAGAAATATTTTTCTGAGCTGGGAAAGGCTTGGTCAATCATAGGATGTAATGTTGTTTCCACCTGCTGGACCAGCTATGTTGAAGAAAGTTATTCAGGTAGGAAAGGGCGAGTAGAGGAGGAGGAGGAGCAAAGAGGTGCTGGTTTGGTAGGAAACATGTGAGGGGTGTATAAACCCTAGAAATTTCCCAAGGACTTTGATCTAGATATAGAAAATGCCTTTGAAGAGAGGGAACCAGTGCAGGAAAATAGACTGCATGGATGCCATAGATGTCTTTTGCTCTTTTAAAGAGAGCTAATGTCTATGGGTAACTTCACTGTGTTGAACTCTTCAACAGATGAACAAAAGTATTCCTTTTTTTTTCTCCCAATAGTGAATGCTTGAGCCTTAGAAGTTGGTGCTGACGTTTAGGGGTAGAAAGAGAAACCTTTTGCAGGTGGGTAATAAAGTTCTATTCTTTCAAAAAGTGTAACAAGTAATGCTGCCCAAGATATCTTGCTAAGAGCAGCAAGTGCTACAACCTACTGAAAAAAAAAAAATTTAAAACACATGGCTCTAGATGGAATGGAACTAAAATACAAATGCCATTGAATGTCCAGGACTGTATTATTCCAGCTAGGACCAAAAGGTTTGTTATTTTAATACTTCAATTACAGGCAGAAATGCCCAAACCTCTGCTGCATTTGGTGGTGCAATATCAAGTCTTGATATGGCTTATGTGAAATGATGGGGAGTTTGCTTAGTAGTGTCTTTTCTTAGATTTGTAGAAATTAATGAAGAAAATTTTCTTCAGAGTATTTTGGGATCTGCTGAACCTGAAAGCAGAGCTCAGACTGGGTGATGTTGGTGGGCATTGTGACTTAGGAGACAAAGCTCCATGTGTATCCGAATAGTAAAAACCAAAACCAACAACAAAACAAAAAAATCTTCAGTTCTTACTTGTAAAAAAAATGTCACCATCTTCAGAGCTTCCCAAAGTCTACATTTAGAAGTAGAAAAATGTGTTAAAGAGACTAGGGTTTGGAATTTTTGGGAGAAGCATGCTTAAAACTGTTTTGCCCCTGTCAGTGGGTGCTTAGGGGTTGCCTTAGCTGATGTAGGGGGTGGCACTGCAAAGTGAGAGGATAACAGAACTGTTTGGAAAAATCAGTGTTTAACCCTGCATCGTACCACAATACTGCTTCTCATCCTCCAGGGAACTGCCAAGATGAGGAAAGAACAAGTTCAGCTGTTTGAATCTGTTTTCTCTTTCACAGAGTAGCTGTGGGATTTTTGTGTGTGGTGGTGTTTTTTTGGTAGTGTGGGTTTGTTTTTCCCCCTCCAGGTGTTAAAATATCTTGATCATCTCTTAGAAACCTCAGTTCCTTCATGCATAGGAGCTTCTGCAGATAGTCCCAGTGCAGGATCAGTGCACTGTTTATTTCGTTTCCCCTTCAAATTAATTTTTTAATTATCCTTTTTTTTTTTTTAATATTGTCAAAACATGCTATAGCAGGCTGTGTTCTCTTACAACCCATTCCATCTTGAAATGTAAACCCATTGCAACACCGCCTGTCTGGCATGTGTTGTCATAGCTTTTAAAAAGTTGCCCTGCTTCTCTGTTGGCGTTGAGAATTTTATTAAATAAGAACATTTATTTTTCCAAATTCCCCATGGGCAAAAGCAGGTAGAAAACAGATACCTATGTCTAATTATAACCTTATATTTCACGTTAATCTCTCTTAATTTTCTTTCATTCCACCTCCAGCATGCATTCTCTCATTCATAATTGCCACTGGATAATTTGAAGTCATTTGCTTACTCAGGGCTTTATGCCATACGCTCATGGATTGTGGCAGATGAATCCTTAAAAAAAAAATGAAATGAGAAGCTCATTCTTGCTGTTTAGGTAGGTCTCTCCCTCCCTGTCCCAAAGTTACTGAGCAAATTGTTGCTATTAATTTTTAAATTAGTGTACTTGTTGCTCAGGGAAAAGCGAAGTGTTCAGACGAATTTAGCAATAGACTCAAGGCTGACTTTGCCTCTTCAGGAGAGATATTCCGTACTGTGTGTTTGTTGCCAAAATACCTGGTGTGTGGTTACTCCTTGGCTGTTGTTGTGGGAATTTTGTTGTTCCCAAGGAACATAGTTTTTAAGGGAGAAAGGATTGCTCAGTCTTGGTCCATGAGGGATTTTGGACTCAAGGCACTGTTGACTCTGATATGGGCGCTGTAGCTGATCTCAGTGATGAGTACAAGGATGTTGATTTTCATTTCCTCTTCACTAATCAGTGTTGCTTTGCTCTGCTTTGTGCTGCACTACTTAATTATCTTCAGGATTTTGGGTTTGTTTGCTGTATTTGGAAATATTACTGCCTCTTGATCCACAGGAGAAAAAAATCATCCTAAAACAGAAACTCTGGAATCATTCAGAGTGAATGGAAGAAAACCCTCTCAAACTCCCTGGTATGGTAAATGTGCTCCAACTTCTATTACATTAAAGTATGGCTTGATTATGAGAGATTATTTGTGCCAGTTATCCTAAAAGAGATATAATTCCTTTTCAAGCTAACTGTCCTATTTCTAACTCCCTTGAATCTGTCTGTCTCTTTCTACAGAGTTAAGTCACAGCAGTCCTTTAGTTCATTAGATATGGACAAACAAAAGGAGAAATCTACTTTCAGTTCTTAAACCAGCCATGTCTTGGGAAAGGCCTGCCCCGGTCCCAAACAGACGGAAGGCCTTGTGTAGTTTTTTCCTTTGTCTTTCTTTGGCCCTACAGCCCACTGAACTGGGCAGAGAATTGCTCTTATTGTCAAAGTAATGTCTTAAAAAGAAGGTAAGTGCCTCGAGAGGAAGTATGTCCACTGCCTTCTCTCCTGCAGTTTGGTCACTAGTAGGTCAACCACAGTTTCCCTTTCTTTTCATTAGGTAACAACATGTTCAGGGTTTTACTTATCCTTAATCATTTAAGTCCCAGTTAGAAAACATGTTTTGGTGACCCACTCTCCTTTTGGTTTCAGTGAGAATTAAACCCCTCACT
Source organism: Mystacornis crossleyi (assembly GCA_013400655.1). Taxonomy (NCBI): domain Eukaryota; kingdom Metazoa; phylum Chordata; class Aves; order Passeriformes; family Timaliidae; genus Mystacornis; species Mystacornis crossleyi. The sequence goes on from VYZQ01065251.1 coordinate 45,849, forward strand.
ACCACAGAGGGAATAGTCCTACGCAGCACCCGAGGCTGACTGAGTGTTGTATCGTGTATTTTTCACAAGGCAAATGTCATCCCACTGGGTTAACCCGTCGTGGACGCATTGATCTCTTAGTTTGTATTACATCCTTCGGTCAAGAAATATGCAAAACCTTGGTCTCCTGTGCTGGCTAATGTTTTCTGCTATTCAGGCTTCTTTCAATCCATTTTATGCAGCCCTATTTTTTTGGTCAAAGTCTTTCATACTCCCAGTCATTTATCTTATAAAACAGCTACTTAGTTGCAACTTCAGTGTTAAGAATTTACAGAGTGATAGAGCTGGGGAGGGGGTGGCTGAAAATCAAACATTATCGAGCAAAAGCACATGCCACTTCTTGTGTATCTTATTCTGCAAATTCTTTGAAGTTTAATCTTTTCAAAAGAAAAGCCTTTCAGCTACTTTGTGGCAACAACTCGGGCTTGTAACTTTTGACTGCACAGTGCTCCTAGTTCATAAACTGATCTCATCCTTTTCTGACAATTAATACTAAAGTGAATTTAAATTGGATCTCCTCCTGCCACCGCATCAGCTGTCTGGAACAGTTTGCCTACCTTGGTCTCCCACACTAATTCTCTCTGTACCTTTTCAAAATGCTGCTAAAAATCCTGACCTCCTTTAAGGCTCTACCAGCCAGCAAGCTGTGAACCAGTTTCTTTTCACGTGTGGATTTGGCCGCACATCCGCTTTGCAGAGCCTTTGCAGGGCTGCAGAAGAGACAGGGTGTCTGAGTACCGGGCAGAGATCAGGACATCGGCTTAGCAGTGCCATAAGCCTTTGAAGCCACCTCACCTCGTGCTTCAGCTGCACGAAGATGTAGCCCAGAGCAGGGAGCAGAGCAGCGTCGCACATACCCTGGGAGAAGCTTGGCATGGCCTTGTGCTTCTGCTCTCCCTCTCTGCAGAGCTGCGACCCCATCCCTTCAGCCCTCTCTGGTGCCGTTGTGTTGACTGTGTGAGCATCCACAAACCAGCACACAGAGATGCTTTTATAGCCATGGAAAGGGCCAGAAAAAGAAGAACTCTTTGCATCCTTTTCTTTTCATGCAAAGAAGAAGCATTCACAGGCTGGCTCTCAAAGCTCCTGTTTATCTGAAAAGCACTATCTTGATTGCTAGGTTAAAAGTTGAAATATTTTTATAGCACGATAAGATTTTTCTTATTAATGTGGGCTGGTAAACAGTGAATATAATGTCACATTGTCTTGTGGTTTGTTCTGTGGTCAAAGGAATAATTATATGAATGTCTTAATCTTATTTTTTTTCTCCCTTTAGCTCCTGTTGTGCAGTAGTTTTTCTAGCACTGTATTATAAGAGAGTTACGTTTATACCAAGACTTCTGGGACAGGCTGTGTACAGAAACTCAGAGTCATGACTAACAACTTATTGAGTGTGACAGCATTTCCCATAGCAGGTTATACATTACAGAGCATACTGCATCCTGTTTTCAAAAGCTCAACATTCACAGCTGAGGCCAAATTTTCAAAAGGAAACATTTTGATGTAGAACTTGAAATAAGGGACAGTGATGAAGTGTGGTCATTACCTATCGCTTTGGAAAGCCTCTGAACTTGTTTTTGTTGTCTTAACAGTACCTTTGCTTAAAGATCTATATTCATAAAGACATCTTGACCTCTGTGAACTGACTGTAAATGTTTCCTGAGGACATTACTAAACTCATACATGCCGCTGGCATAATTGTTTCCATGGAAACAATTTTCCTTTTAAAGGAAAATAATAAAAAACCCAACGGAGGACACATGAGAACATAAAAAAAGCCATAGCAGGTTGGAGCAAAGGTCTACTGAGATGTGTATCCTGTATCCAACAGTGGTCAACAGAAGGTGCTTGGGGAGGTGCATCAGAACAATACAAGTATATGGCAACGCTGCTCCAGAAATTCTTTCAGTTTTAGCAGTTTTGGACTCAAAGATTTCCTGAGCCAAAGGTGCCAGCCTTACAAGCAACATGATTTTTCTTTTTTTTTTTTNGCCTTGTACAGCACAATGATTTGTCTTTATAATCATGTTTTTGCAGCAATATCATTCCAGGGAGAACATTAGGGGCACTTTGATAGTCTTTAGTTGTTAATTCAGTCATTCATCAAGGAAAATGCCTGCTATGTTTGCTTCCTTAAATGTTTCAAACTAACTGTCTAGAATTCATCATGGAAATCTTTTTTTTGGGAAAGAACTGGGGTCATAAGCTTTCCCTCAGACGACTAGAAGACAGCAATCCCCTTTATAGCATTACACTCTTTTATCCTAAGAGCTAATAACATGTCTAATTCTTTTAATATCACATGTTTAACATAAGCTTGTTCACTTTACCTGCACTTTGTCCCTGCCCCTGTCCATCTCTAGCAGGACACCCCTTCTAAAACAGGTGGTTAAACAATGTGCTTCCTGGCTGCCTTAAGGAGGATTGCACACCTTCAGGTGAGTTTGAAGCCAAGCTTAAAAGAAGTGTGATTTGCAGGTGTGCGAGTATGTAAAATTTTTCTATGTGCATTTCTCAGTGTTGAAATGAAACTTGGAGTGCCATCTCTGTGCATGCTAAATTGCATCAGTGAAAAGCCTGCATTGTAGTTGGTGACAAAAAAACAGATGTGTCCATGTGCTCACATGCAAAGTGCTTAATTCCACGTGATATCCTTAATCCTAATATTCCACAAATCTGATGAGTTGACCGTGGTTTCACCATGCCCTGTTGAAGATCTTCAAATTTTCAGGGCATGTACTGTGTGTTTGCCTGTGTGGGCTACTGAAATACTATGCTGGGAAAAGTCTCTGATTTATTCAGCTTTTTGTTTAAAGTCCACTTTGAGTGTTAATTGGAATCTAAATTCAGGTGTTAACCTCTTTGATTGAAAATACATGCTGAGCAATTACAGGAAGGAGGTCAGTTTCAGGCACAGCAGTAATTACTGAATTAGTAGAAAAGTTCAAGAGGAGCTTCAAATTTCATATCATTGCTAAGGTTTCTGAAGAACAGCTAATCCTGAAGCGACTGGGCTCCTCACACCTGTATATGTGTGAGGTAACTCCACTTAAATTTCAAAGAAATCTCTGCATGAATAATTCCAGAACCAGATGTCAACATTTCTTAAAATGTTACTTTATTTTCAGATGCAGAAAATTGTCCAGCAGCCTGAAATTTGTGATGATGAAACTGGGGAGAACCATTTTTTTGTTAGGCAGTATTTATTTTTCATGTTCTTGAACTTGATGATCTGCTTGATTCATTCTAGAGGAATCCTGTAGTGTAACCTCCTACCTGCAGTGGTGTGCCTCGTGTCTTCTGCTTTTCAAATTTTCCTTTCTCAAAGAAAGTCTTCACAATATTTACTTGACCACATCAGTTTTTTGAATTTTTTTTTAATTGTATCCAATATATAATACTAAGCCCTGCAGGATGTTTATTTTGTTCATACTACATATTTTGCACACATTAATCAATAATAAAAAGAAAGTTGTAGGGCAATTAAAGGCTCTGCTCAGAGTGAATGATCCAAACATTATGTTGAATTGTTTTGAATGGATTTAGTAAAGTTTCAGGTGCATCTACCCAACTTCTTTGCGCAGCCAGCATTTGCAATAGTAATGATAGGAGATGATAACTTTGTCAAGTTTATTTATCAATTAATATACACAGAGTATTTTTATCTATTGTTACATTTTTCTTATCCTATATACTATATTAGGCATTGAAATGAAATAATGAAATGGAACTGAGGAGAAAAAAGAAAGGGGAGATGACAAATTCGTTCTTACTCCAAACATCCACAGGTATCATCTTGAGAAGTCCAGAAACAGAAAAAGGGTTCTAATACTTGATGTGCAAAATGGTGAAGTTTGTTGTGATTAAATGTGACCGTTATCTAAAAGTGACAATACCCTTGATTATTTTGTTGTCTGTGTTGTGAGACCTGGCTGACACACGCAGAAGGATCACGGGCAGGGCCTGCTGTGGGGATGGTACTGAACACAGTGTGTGCTGTTCAGGGATGGCTGGACCATGGCTCAAAGTGACCGACATCAGGGAGATGATAGTAGTGTCTGTACAAGGCAGTCTGCCTAAGTTAGGCTCTGAAGCTATTTCTTTTCAGTGACTCTCCAGGGAGTCAGCCTAATTTGCTCTGGTGAGGTCTCCAGACACTTTTGCGGGTGGTCTCTTGGCAAGCCCCTGTTGGCTCTGAGGTTTCTGTAAAGATTTTCTCCAACTGCACTGATTCTCACTGTGTTCCCAGACTTGCTGATCATTCACGTTTATCTGGTTCTGTGTTTGGGAAAAAAAAAAAAGGCCATGGGGGATGGAAAAGGGGAAAATCCATAGGATAATTAAGGACAATAATTCTATGCCTGTTTATTTTATCCCATCTTAAACCTTTCTGACATGTACTGATGTCTGTAATGTAAGTGCCCTGAAGGTGTGTGGGCTGTCATATTCTTTGGTGGTGTTTGCTTTAGGAACGTAACTGTCTGAAAGTTTTGATATCTAAGAGGAGCTCCATGTTCTGGCATGATGCAGCTTGCAGGCTTCAGGGAGAAAAACAAGCCCAGCAGTGCAGGCGCTAGTCTCCTTTTAAGCTGTTGGAGGTAAAAGCGTGGAAGTTCAGGCATTTAGATGTCCATACTGAATGTAAAGAGATAAGTGATTGTATTTGTAATACCTCGGTGTGCTGGCTGATTCATTCAACCAATTAATAAACCCCTGCCCTGAGCCAAAGGGGTTATATAGCCAATATATAGCCCAAGCCAAAGGGGTTATATAGCCCAATAAAGCCAAACCTGTTTGGAAAGGTTAATGTCAGACTCCCAGACAGCTCAGTTAAAGTTACCTTTTTGCACTCTGCAAGAGCTCCCTGAGAATCTTGTCATAAAATCTGCTTAGTGAAGCAGGTAAAATAATGCAACAATAATTCTCTGTCTTGTAAAAATCCATCATAGTATCTCCAACCACTTGGGACAAATTAGTAAAGTCAGCTCAGCTCTCTACTTTGGTAGGTAGAGAAGGGCTATGTTCCTTAGCAAGAAGGGTTTTTTTTTTTTTCCCTGTTTTAAAAAGTCTACTTCTCTCCTTAAAAAAAAAAAAAACTTTAAAAATCCTTAAATGCATTCGTCATCTTAATGGTCTCAAAGCAAAATATTCTCAGGCCACAGCAGAGAAAATGGCAATGAAAGAGTTTAAAGCAGGAGCTTGTTCTGAGGTGTGCAGGAATTGAAGGCAAAAGTGGTATTGTCTGAGCAGGATCTAGACTGTCCTTCTTGTGTAGCTGAGGCTAAAGAAGTTTCTCAGGATCTCACCACCCAGCTGGTGGCAATTGGAATTTTTCTATTTATTTCAGTGGAGGCAATTTTGTCCCCACTAGAGGTTTCACGGAGAAAAGGACTTAGTTCTTGAGAGTGGGAAAGATCAGCGGAAGGGCTACTTTTATCTGCCTGTTTCTCATGAAACTTTCTCTATTTACTCCTTCCCACTCCCTTTCTAAAGATGATTCTCATTTTAATTTTTCCCATCAATGGAACTGTAGTTTTAGAATCTCCCACAGCTCTAAGCAGAGGTTTGTGCCTTGTGAATAATAAATACTCTTGTTGTGAAAGTAATTAATTCTTATTTTTGATTTGACATGGTGAAGTTAAGGTTAAAAGAACACTGAGTAGTCAAGGAAACTCACTCTCACATCTTTACAGTTATGATATTTGTTTTCAGAAGGCTTAAAATGGAATGAATCCTCTTCTACCATATCTCATAATAATTTTAATGTGTTTAACAGTTGGATAAAAAGTGATTTAATCACACAAGTACCTTCAAAGGAAGAATTTGGACATAGTAAGTATTCAGCTGTGAAACAGTCATCAGTTATCACAGTTTAAGCAGATAGTTCCCCTAAGAAGACATGTGGCTATATTTGAGCATCCTTAATATTTTTCAGTGCAAAGTAAAAAGGACTAGTCTGTGTCACTGTTTCAGCTGAATTGCTGTTAGCTGTGGCTCTGGTATCTGTTTGACTACTATGTGCATCGACATACTATACATGAAAAAGTGTCTTCCTTAGTAACTGGCCAGAGCAAGACCCAGCTTCTGGAATTAGTCAGAGAAAAACAAAATCTCCATAAATTCAGGAGCTGTAAAGGTATTTAAGCAAAGGAAGTATCTTACCAAGGAGCAAGAACAACTTCATCCATGTGCCATGTCCAACTTGAAATCCATTTAAAGCCAAGGAAAACACTGTCGTGGGTGTAATGGGTAGGGACTTTTGAATTTGTGACATTTTTCTAGAAGATGTATTACCTGCCTGAGTTTTATTTCTTGTTTGACAAGGGAAATTTTTCAATCTGTGTTTTTAATGAAATGGTTAACTATGTGTTTTAAAGCTTGAGAATTGCTTCAGCTCTTCTGCTGCTGGTACCAGTCTGATCTACCCCAGTGCAGAGGCAGATGTCTGCCCTCACCCAGGGAATCCAGGGAGCAGAAGCAACTTCCACACAAGCAATGCTTTGCACTGGGTCCCGGGCCTGGCTTGCTTCTGCTGTGCCTGAGGACATACGAGAAAAGGTGAGCAATATAAATGTCTCCAGATTGAAAGTAAGAGGCCTATTTTGACCGTAACAATAAATACATGAAAAAAGATCACAGAATTCTCTTTCTGCCTATAAATCTGGCCCTGAGGCTTGAGGCTCATAGGTTTCACTCATTCTCTTTATGGTCTGAAACAAATCCAATGTCAATCAAGGCCAAGAAGGGGGGGAACCCTGCTCTGGGGAAGTGGTTGAACAAGAGCCCCTCTTCCTGGGGCTCTCCTGCTTCAGCAGCAAATTGAGGTACTCCCAATTAGTGACAATGCCATGAGGAGGAAGGTGAGGGGCATCCAGTTTGCGACAACGCTGTGAGGAGAAATGTGAGGTGCTGGGAAGGTCAGAAGTCTCAGGAGGCCTCAGCTCCCTGCTGCAGCTCCTCTCTCTGACAGGAAACCTCCAGGTTTTGGGTCAGTCCTGAGTAGTTTTGCAGTATAAAGGGGTTTGTTGTGAGAAAGCTTCCTTGGGACCAGGGCAGAAATCCTCCCTGAGGGTGGGAAAGGCTCATCCTCAGCCAACTGCATCTCTCTGCAGGAGGGAGGCAACAAGGCTTTGGGTCAGATTCAGAGGTCTCAGTCCCCACCTTGTCCTCAGAATGATGACATGAAATCCCCACATCTCTCAGCCTGCTGTGGATTTTTCTGTCTAGGGAATAAGTGGTCCTTATTTCCACATTTCTGCCTCTGATACATCTAACCTTCTGTGGCATGGCACTGATGTGTCTGGTATCTTGGGAGAAGTTTGTTCTCATCATGCTTGTCCTTACAGGATTTATGTGAGGTATGAGTCTCATTAAATTAATAACCTTCATCTTTTCAGCATAGGATATGTTTAAAGACATCTGGTCCTAAGTGCTGGGTATCATTATCCATAAATGAAATGACAGGTTGTGAACCTCCTTTCAGCCCGGAAGCAAGTAACAATAAAGTCAAACCCCATGGCCCCTTTCGTTCAAAAGTGCTGCTCCTTGGGGTGCCTCAAAAATCACCTTCTCCTGGCTATGCAGCTGTTTCCCAAAGCTGACCATGGGGAGTGTGTCAGGACAATCTGTTTCTGGCCAAATCTTGATGGCACCTGATGAACCTGAGACCCTGAAAATTAGCTGGACATGAGCACAGAGCTGCCCCTTCTCAGACCTACCAGAAACCTCAAAAAGGTATAACCATGGGTGAAACACTCCCAGCACAAAATGGTCCCCTGGTCCTCCCAGAAAAGATGGTCTTTGTCAGTCCTAACTCAGAACCATTTGCTGTTGGCTTTGTGGCTCATACCACGCAGGAGGGTTGGTTGCACGTGATTTTATTGTGTTTGGGGAAAAGAAATATCTGAGGTACGAGGATATGCTGTCGACTAAGGTTCAAAAATGAACTATTTAATACTGATTTGAGAGCCAAGTTAGAAGACTACTTGAAAACAAGACATTTAAATGTATGTTAAGGGCATTAGGAGTCTGGCTAGATGAGAAGATGTTTGCCAAGAACCTTTTTCCTGATACATCAGTTAAGAAAAAGAAAATGAAAAGGTAGTCATGATGCCCCATGAATGAAAGAAAGTAAACTTATTGCTGGTTTGAATTTCTTCCCACTGCAGTTACTTGAATTTTTTGTTTTGTTTCCACGTGATTTGATTTAATGGTTTAGGCTAAAAAACTTACACTCAAGAGATTTATCAAGGTTTTCTAATGCTTTGGGATTTCAGGTTTCATGGAAACACTCATTTGAACCTAAAAGAATTTAAAATACAGGAGCTGACAGTTAATTTTACACATGATGTTGTTTATACTGTGTGCAACACTGTGTGTGTGTTTGAGTGTGATCTTGTAACTTCTCATGGAAATTATAGTGAATGTTTCACTACGCTCACTTTTGAATTGAGCCTGGATATTTTAGCCAAGTTGTTGGGCTACAGCTGCAGGACATGCATTCAACTGTATGATACTGAGATGGAATTGGAAGGGAACGTTATGGTGCTCAAAACAGAATCTTCTATCTTTGAAATTACTGAGACTGCACTTGGTTTCCTTCTTATAAAGACTTCTGTCACCTCCCAAAAACCTTTAGCCCAGAGTTCAGATGCAGAGTTCTGGATAATTTTCTATGGGCGAACTAGTGGAAGATACCTGGAAGATAAACTGAAACTGCTTAAACATTCCCTGCACATTTTATGATGGTGTTTTCTTTGCAGTGAGCTTGGTTTTTGCACAGAAGAGGGAGTGTGTGTAGATGTATCTGAGGTCATCTACGATTCACCTGCAGCTGGAGTGATCTCTGTGGAGAACATGTCTCTATTACCTTTTGCTTTAGCTCCTAAGTAATGTACTTTAAATGTGGTTGTGTAATCTGCAGTTATTGTCCTACCTGCTCCCTCAGAGTGTCCAAATTCAGCTCCTCTGAAAGATCTGCCTGTGATATGAGTAATGAAG
>VYZQ01065251.1:63188-77525 GCA_013400655.1 Mystacornis crossleyi
CTGTCCTTTCTGTGCTCCTCAACCAGCTTCTCTTCGAGGCTACAAATAAATAAGTGGAGGACAATCAGGGCCTGGGAAATCCAATACATTTAATTTCTAAGGGACATCTTTCTGTTCAGAAGTAGTCATTTGAAAAAAGAAAATGGGCTTGGTTTGGGTTCACCCAGCAGTAAATATGTAATCCTGGATGTGCTTTCCTACCTAATCAGTGTCTGTGATAGCTCTTAGAAGTTTGTTTGAGGAAGGAGGTACAGCCAGCGTAGGGCAAGTGTTCAGTAGTCAGAGAAAAAAATAAATAGACACAAAACTCAATATCATGCTCTTCTAAAACTCTCATAGCTAGAAAACCATTATCAACCCCTGGCAGAACTTTAAAATTAACTTCTTGTATCATTGATGTGAAATATTTATTCACTGAGTTCAAATGAAAGTGTTGCACAGGGAAATGGCCTCTTACAGTTCTGTCATTATCATGTAACTTTGAGCCTGGAAGACAATGCACGGTGGCACTGAGGTGAAAGGATGGGACTCAATGTTTTTCTAGAATGTTGTAACACTACAATTAAGCTTTCAAAAGAGTTAGAATCAAAATATTTTTTCTTTTGAGGTAAACAGTGTGATAACAGAGGACATTACTGATTTCTTTATCTTAGGCTTATGACTAGAAACTTATCCAAACAACCTAGTTTTGAAAAAAAAGTTCTTGCTAAGGTGAGAAATCTATATGTTTAGACAAGAGAACTGAGAGTAACATCCTTTGGTATGAACAGTCTTGCTCCAGTGTACTGAGAGAGACTCCACAGAATCACATCAGGTTTTGCTTTCAGAACCAAGCTGATACCTCGTAGGAATTTTTATCTCTTCCTCCTTCTTTTTTTTTCTTTTTCTAATGATTTGCTGAAACTGGAGGAGTCATTTTAGCTTTACATAGCATGAATTCCAAATCTGTTCTACTGGGACTTCTTGTGGGTATAACATAATTAAACTATTTCAATACTGCAAATGATCTCACTTTTCTTTCACCTTGCCCCAGTATAATATTAACTTCTCATCATTTACATAGCTAAAATAAGATTTTGAATACCAAAGAAGTCAGAGAGTGTATTATGAAATCTTAAGTTTGTCTTACATTTTCTCCTGGAGTTGGTTCTCAAAAGTCATACAAAATCTTCTATAATTTTGAATTTATAATGCCATTTAAATATCAAAATAATAACATCTAAGTTCAGACTAGTGTAAGATAACAATCTAGTTCTATAATTTCAGCTCTGACCTTAGCACCACTGAAGTTAAGTTTCTCCAGGGTTACAAGACGCAGTTGGGATCAGGCCCTCTGGAATTAGCACAGCTGGCCACAAGCAAAAGGACTCTCCATGTAGGTGAGGATGTTCAGGCCTGGTTGTAGAAACTGTTGAATCTTCCTTACAACTTATTTGAAATTTTAGCAAGAAAACAAATTTTCACAACTTTTGATACTTAACCAACTTCTGCATTCGGTCTGAAATCTGGTAAACTTTGCAACCTGTTGCAGCTTTGAGGTTTTCTTGCTTCTTGCTGCTTTCATTCACCATATGGTCTCCTATTCACAAACTCTGCCCTAATGAGAATTACCCTTGCAGGTAATTTTCTAATGATTATCTTGGGATAAACAAATTTTTCATACTTGTTTTGCTAATGTATTCAAGTAGGTTCACAGGGGAAAAGATTAATCATCTAAAAAGCAAGCCGGTGTTTTTCATTATGCTAAAGGATCCAAAGATGATCAGAGCAAAGCCACTGGTTGCTATGACAGCAGATACCCTTTTCTCTCTTTGTGAGGTAACTGGCAGCTCCCAAGCTGATTGGCTAAAATGAGCTTATCCTGGTGACCAACCATAGGGAGTTAATTTCATCAGAAAGAGAAAATGGTGGGAAATCCTGCCGTGATCATACAAAGGAATTTTCATTAGAAGCCAACAGAGTCAGGGGTTCTCTTTCATTATAATTAATATGTTCCATCTAATAAAATAATTTAGGAGAGGCAGACAATAGAATTAGCCTATCTATTATTTTGTATATCGACATAAGCTTTAATCTGTTTTCTGCTAAGACCTACACTCAAAGTAAAGCAACCCTTATTTTCCCCATAATACCTCTATTACTGAAGACTGTCATCATATACCTGTTTATATAATTGGAGATAAGCTAATTGCAGGCAATACAAAAGGGCTGGCATTCTTACAGGCATTTGCTGGAAACAGTCATGCTGTATGGAAATAATAGATGCAATAAACTTTAAATAGGAACATTTCACTTTAGTTTATGGTGAAAAATCACATCGTATTTCTCACTTTCTCCATGAAGGAGACATTTATTTGGGGCAGATTCAAGGACAGAGGTTCCAAGTCAGTTTACAGGTGAAAAGAAGAGATTGTACATAGGGTTTACCATTCAGTAACAAGGAAAGGACCTACACCACCTTGCATGAGTTCTCAACTCCTCTGATCTTTCAGCCATGTCCATCTCATCCAGTCTTTCAGGGAGGACTTCCCTTGAAGGTGTTGGTTCAGTCCCTTCTGTGCAGCTGGCAGGCCATTAAACGTCACAGGTCAAACAGGTGTAAGAGTTGTGTTAGGAGCTGCAAATTACATACTAATAGTTGTGTATGTCACTGTAGAACAGGATATAAGTTGAACTGTTTTACTCGTGTAGAAGGTCTGTTCCTCTTTACACTGATGTTTTTAAGTGACATTGGTCAAGCAGGGTTAACTGTGGGACTGTGCAAGGACCAAAGAAAGCAAATCATATCTCAGAGAAGACTTCCACTCTCTGAACTCAGGCTTCTGTATAGGGTTACTTTGCAACTTATTTGTAAGGTCCTAAAAGGATTTAGAACTAATGTTTTGATAATTAATGTTTTAAGAACATCATGTAAACTGATGAAGTAATTGAGCTCATTGGATATGTAGTAGATTGCAACCTCTTTTTTGGTTGTTACTAGATGTTTATAAAATCTCTACCACCACAGGAGATGGCAACATCTCCATCATATCAAACTAATGTAACAAGAAAACTTTACCCTGAGAAACTAATTTGTAGTATGAAATGATCTTAAAATTTCATTATTCTAGTCACTGAAATCATTAATTTTGTTGGTTTTATGTAGTGGCTACACTGAAGGATTCATAAATCTGTCGTATCCTCTGCAACTATCATTGTATATCTGTGGGATAAGAGAGCAAATCTAGAATCAAATACTGTAATAAATTTACTGTTCTTTGTGCTGCAAAGATCAGGCAGTAAAGTAGTAGCCCTTATCTTTATTTACCCTTCTCATACATAAAGGGAAAAATACTGGACTGTATCTAACACAAGTAGAAAACCAAGACAGTGGAAAGTTTAATTACTTGCCTAAACCCACAGTGATTCAGTTGCAGAGATGAGATTACAACTCAGGAGCTCCTGGCCCTTTGCCCAGCCGCTCTGTGTTGTGCAGCTCTTACTTTACATGTTTTACCAGGACACTTCCAAGACCCGATTTCCTGCCCTCTGTATGTGTACACATGCAAAAACACTTATGGGTAACACTTACATGTGTCTTTCTATTTAATCCTGCTAATTACATATGCAAAACAGCTGGCAGGCCATTTCCCTTCCTCATGTGCCGTTGTGGCAACTTTACATGCAACTGTAACCCACCTTTTGGCATCTGCAAAATCCTGGGAATCCCATTGCTTGATTTGCACCTCAGGTTGGCGTAGTGAAGCTAATTTACCCAATTTGTAAGCAGTGATGTGGTATCTGGAGCTGAACCAGTTGAACACTGTCCTGCGCTCTACATGTTTATCTGTTAACTGGAGAACAAGATTCAGGCTCAGCATTCAATGTCTTCATCTGAGATATTGGATCTTAACTGCAAGTTCATGTAAGGCATGTAAGCAACTGCTTGGGTGCCCTGACGTGCCCAGAGTTGACAGCCACAAAAGGGACTCTTAAAAGGAATGTGTAGTCTCTCCTAAGTTATTAAATCTTCATCCTTTGGGATGTGATTTTCCGTCTGCAATCCTAATATTGGTCTGCCCTGTATTGATGTGGATTTAGATGGGAATGTAAAGATATCAAAAAAATGTCTCACAAGGAGTTAATGCAACTACACATTTCCAAGGACCATTTTTGAAGGTAATGTGAGGATGTCCTGGGACTAGGTGAGCAAGCTCCTTTCCAAGTGGTTTTGTGACTCCAACTCGGAGACTCTCCACAGACTTGAATGCAGTTAACCTTACAAAAACGAGCTGTTACATGAAACTCAACTGCTTCTTTAGCACTGGCACGTTTACCTGCTTCCTTCTGTAGAAGGTGGTGTGTGTTCTCAGGTGTGTTAAACCCTGCTGAAAGTGGCAAGTTTAACCACTGCCCTTAACTTCCATTAACAGTAAAGAGAGTTAATCACTTGTTTCCACTCTAAACAAAGGCAAATGCACAGGAATTCCAGCCCTTTCCCAAAGAGGCCCCAGCGGGGTGTTGTTGCTTGGGGAAGGATTCGTGTGCAGAGTGGGAGGAAGGCTGAAACAGCTCCCAGGCACATGGTACAGGTCCTGGTGGGGAATCCAGATTAAATTTCCACCCGCTAGGCTGCTGGGGGAAACAAGGTGGCAAACTGCGAGAAGGGGGCAGGAGTGAGGATGAGTGGGGAGATGGAGGGAGGGGGTTTCCACAATTAAACTTGCTGTGGCTGCGGCCACACAATTATGCATTATTTCCCCTTCCAGCAGGAAGCTACCTTGGAGCCACTTGCTTGAAAAACTTTGGAGTTTAGGTATCTGTTCAAATCTAAACTTGTTTCTCATAAAAATGAAGTCAAAGAAAACAAAAAAATGATGTTTGTATCTATGGCAGCTCATACATAAATTTTTGTCAATGGTTTCAAAATTTTTCAGGTTTTTGGGTCTGAGGTTTTGGTTCAATCTATGAGGATAAGTACCTAACCACAAAGTGTGTATCAGAAACTTGGTTTAAAACTTCTACAAAGGTAATAAAAAATTCATATAATTTCTTTAAAGTCTGCCTTGAGTAGAGGTAGAAATTTATTTATTTAAAAACACTTTTAATGTCTTATATAACTTTTACTTTTAGAAGTTCCAGTTAAAAAAACCCAGCAATGGTATATATTTCAGAATGAGAGGTTTTTTTTCCCAGAGAAGTTCAGATCATAGTTTCTGAGGTAAGCAGCAACTTCAAAAATTCTGTAATCAATAACAAAAGACTTGTTTCAACTCTCTCTTGTGTGCAACTTTCAGGTGGGAAAGGTATTTAAACATACACCTACAAATGAGCTGGCTTTGAATGTTTTCTCATAAAATACATTTATGTGATGCAATTGCTGCAGTGGAGCTGATGTTGTTTTGCTGTTTGTTATAGTCCTGTTAAATTACTGCATGATTAAAATGATAGGACTTGGCTTAAGAATTCCAGCACCAGTCTCAACACTGTGCTTTTCAATGCTTTTGAATTAGGTCAGAATGTGAAGATAAAATGTACTATTGTGGAAACAGAATCCATTTACAGTCTGTGCTGTCAAAACCTGAGTGATGACTCTACTCCTAAAGATGGTGCTGGTGATGTATGTTCTGACACAAAACAATTTCTATTTCTGACTTTTTAATTCTATTGTTGCATATCTGCTCAGTGCCCTTCGATTTGTATTCAATCTCACTGTACTTTGCAGCTGCAATTCTGTCACTTACAAGGTACACTTGGAGCTTTCTTGCAGCTGTTCTGACATACTCATAACAGGTACAGTCTTTCCTTGACAGTGCAGTATCTGTTTTTATCAGCATGTGGGCTGCTGCCAGTGATTTACAATCAAATGTTAATAAAATTTGTCTGTTCCCTGTACTGTTTGTTTAAGCAGCTACTCTGAGTCTTTTCATGAGTTGCTCCAAATAAGATCAAAGGGTTCAGAAAAATGTTTGTCAACCTGAGAAATTACAGCGATGGTGTTCTTGTAAATCCTAAAAATTCATAGCTAGTAAAGTGCTCTGCACACATGATTAATGACTTAATGGTAGATGACAAGATAGAATACTTTTTGGTAAAGTTTCACTTTAAAAACAAAGAGTAATCTGTTTCAGGCCCGGGGGGGTGGGGGGAAGAGCCAGTGTCAGGCTAGATTTCCCCTATAGATACCACCAGAGCTTCTGTCCCTGCCATTGAACACAACAGCTGGTAAGCAGCAAGCAACTGGAGAAAAAGACCTGCCTTTAATCCAGTACAATGTTTTCTTGTGCCCATTTTACTGTAAGTCTCAGTAGCAAGGGGACAAAGGCTGTTGACTGATCTATGCAATTACCTCCTCTAATATTGCTTTCAACTGTCTGCCCAGAGTGACAAGAGTGAATGAGGTTTCGTTAAAGTCTGGGAAAAATGTCCTTTTAATAAATAAATAAATAAATTTCCCTCTCTTTTATCAAGCTGCTCTTTTAGATCTTTGAATCTGTTTTGGAAGAGTACAGGTTGATGTGATTGAAAGTTAGAGTGACTCTGAACACAAATAACAGCGATGCAATCAGTGTTTCTTACCAAATACCCCTAGTGTTGTGTGTGGTTCACACTAGGAAAGAAAATATATCTTTTCTTTCCTTATTTTTCCTTTTTAATTTCCTTTCTGGTGTGTGTGTGTGTACGTGGGAGGTGGTATCTCTCTTTTACATAGTGTGACTCAGAATCACACATATTTAAAAATAATTGTCTGGTGTGCTCTTCATTTGGAAGTTTTATCTGTCCTTGATGGCAAAAAATGTGATCCTTTAAAAATAAATAAAGATTATCCGAGCTGCTGTTTATTTCTAATGTGGAACACACTGCAAAGGTAAAATTTTGTTTAATGAACTGTAGATGGAAGCCTTTTCCTTTTATCTGAGGAAATAGCATAAGGTGGCACTGCACATACCTTTATTCTCTGAATCAGGGCAACAGAGCCTGATACAGAGACCCTTTCTGTGACACAGGTGACTGTAAGAACTGGTGCATCTTGGTCCTTATTTTCTAAGAGGTTTTTGTGCTAGAGCCGCCAAGTGAACACCTGTTGCAGTGGGGTGGCTGCAACCTGTCCCGGGGAGACAGCCTTGGCCCGTGGAAGAATCAAGGAGACGATATTTGATAGATGTTTTCAGATTTTATTCCCCCTGGCGGCACATGGCCGGAGCCCGGCAGGGACTCCGACAGCGACTGCCCCCAGAACAGGTCTGGAACAACCCCCCCGGGGTCCCGTGAACACTCCCTTAAGTACAGGATTCCCACGGGCTACATTCAAACTGACCAATGGGGGACAGGATTTGGGGTACACGTGACCAAGGGAACAGGGACAGAGAAACCCCGTGCCCCACGCATCCACTCATGCCCATCCCCCCCACGGGGGGCACCTCTTCAAACACCCAAAAGGGGTGTGTGCTGTGTACAAGGGCTTGATGTGTGCTGTGGTTATGCAGCCCTGGTGATGAATGCACCCTGGATTGACAAATAGGCAACATTTCAATAATTCCTGATGTTCATCACGATGATGAACGTGGTACAGGCATATAGAGCTGAGTGTTGCAAGGTCCTTGTGGTACATGGCAGATATTTTTGTTTGTTGTGTGTGTGTGTCTTGGCCAGATCCTTGCACAGATTCATGGCAGTTTGGTGGGGTGGAGCTGGAACCTAAGGTTTTACCCAAAACTGCAAGAGAGGAAGCTGGTTGTGCTAGTCAGCTTTCTGTTCTCTTCATACTTGTAGCCAGGAACAGGCTGGAGAGGGAAAATGCTTCACTCTTTCCCTTTTATGAATCCAGGGAATCCAGGAAAAAAAATCCTCATCTGAATAGCTTCAGAATTGAGCTGGATGGGTCTCGTTTTGCTTGGAATATGAAGATGCAGCATCTGGAATGCAGCGAATTTCACTCTGTCCCTGCAGAGCATTGATTACCTGCTTGTAAATTTCCTACCTAATGGTACTGCAAATTCTTCTACTTTCATTATTTTTATCAGCAGAACAGAGACCATCAATTGTCTCCTAAAATGGCTGAGAGGAAATGTTAGTGGGAAATTTATTTAGATTTCATTGTATTGATGCCTTAGGTTTTAACTTCTGTACTTGTCAAATCCTGTATTGCCTAGTGTGTAACTCTGAAGTTTCTTACAGCTTGTTAGCTGCTCTCTTAGGCCAGATAGACACAACAAAGCTTCTCTGAGCTTGTTATTCAAGAACACTCGGGCTGTCCGAGGCCTAAAGGTGGAAACTAGGACCAGGAGAGAGGTGGAGAAATTGAAGAGAGATAAAGTTTTAATTGGTGAATTTATGCTGATATGCAAGTGGACCAAACCTATAACAGTGTAAAGAACTCGTGACCTGTCATCCATCTCGGGGTCCATTTTATGGAAGCAGCCTCTGGCTCCCCAGGGTGTACCTTGAAGGCCCTTCAAATAAATACCTGCCTTTATTCCCTTACTCTTGTCTAGTCTCTGTTTCTAGGTGGCTGGAGAAGGCAACAGTATGGCCCTTCTGCTTATAGCAGCAGCAGAGGAACTGGGAGTGAGACCACCAAATCCTTACAGATATAGCATCAAGTATCCTCACTGTTCAGTTCATGCCATCATCTATTGAATAATGCTTGTATGTTATGTGATGAACCTATGTTTTCATTAATACTTAATCTCCCGTTCAGTATGTTCTGTTGCAGTGTCTGGGAGCCTTGAAGACATGGTTTGCCTGGATCAATCCACACTTTGGTAATAATGCCAGTTGAAATGACTGTAGAACACTGATATTATAACTCTGGACTATAAAACACTGTGTAGAGCAGTGGCAAGAGAAAGAACCTACTTGTGATGACTTCATGTTCCTTTCTCTCTCCAGTCTATTTGTTCTGTAAAACTAACAGAAGTAAAAGCCAGCACTATGCATTCCTACCTATTTTTCTAGATGTAGCTGTATCTTAATGGTAATTGTAAAATTTGATTAAAAAACCCTCAAGTTTTTCCTGCTTAAAAATAGGAAGCAGAATTTATGGATTTATTTTCCTTTTGTGTTTCTTAACAGTGATTAAGGAGAAATAATCTGTGTAGAAATAAAATAAGAAAAAGTAAATTCTGAAATAACTCATAAGCTTCTTGCCATTTTTTCTTTTTGGCCTAGCCTGTTTGATTTACCAGATTTGCCCCAGACCCTTATTTGAATTTCATTTGCACAGACAAAATGTGCCTATGGCTTCCTTTATGCCCTCAGTGTGAAGAGGCTCAAGTAAATGCAGCACTGTTTGTTTTCACATTGCACTGCATCATCAAGAGTGCTGTTGCTGTCAAGCAGTATTTGGATATAAAGCCCATTTCGAAGTCTATCTCCATTTTGAAGTCTACCTGATTCCACCTTTCACTCAGTTTGGGTTTTGCCTTCTGCTGTTCCTGTTAGAGGGTGGTACCAAAGCTGTTCCAGCTCTGACCTTTGAGAGCCCAGCTGACTCCTTTGCTTGCCTGGTGTTGCACAGCCCTGTTCAGATGCCAGTCCTGGTCTGTTTGTGTCCACATTTCCTCACCCCAGAGCTGTATCTTGCTGGGCTAGAAAGGAGTTACCAGACTTGTATATGGTTCTCTCTCTGGATTGTGGAAGAACTATTTTATATTGAATTTCTATGGTTTATGGAGAAGGAGAAAGTACATTTACCAAAAACACACCTTCCTCTTCCTTCTCTGATCAATTACATTCCAGTTGGGGTTGTTCTGGGAATTTCTAAAAATAAGATGCCCAAATTACAAGTTTGGATAGTGTATTCCAAGAGGGGAAATCCTAGGGTGTGGTAAATTTTTACAAGACACAGACTTTTAATAGAAAAGAGGCATTCCTTTGAAGTGTTGGATGAGGAGAAGAGAAGACAGAAATCTCAGAAAGCCAACTCAACCAGTGCATTCAGTTGGG
This sequence comes from Mystacornis crossleyi, assembly GCA_013400655.1. Lineage (NCBI taxonomy): Eukaryota > Metazoa > Chordata > Aves > Passeriformes > Timaliidae > Mystacornis > Mystacornis crossleyi. The sequence continues at coordinate 73,116 of VYZQ01065251.1, forward strand.
TTTAAAAGGTTCATTATTTGCAGAATGCTAATGAATTTTTATACTAGGAAGTTATGAAAGGGTGCCTGGAGTTATCCTGTATATTATCCCCATTCCTTATCCTGTGCAAAATAAATAAATAAATAATAAAAAAAGCAAACTTACATTAGTGTGGTCTAAGACTAACACACAGGTGGGCCCTGCTAATGCTTCAGTACTTTCTCATATCTGATCTTTTCTGAGAAAAGGAATCTCTTTGCTGTCACTGCTTAAGCACCTGATGTTGCATAGGTGTGGTGTAATTAAGCCTCTTAATCTCTTTTGGGCTCTGTTGTTTTCTTTTTTCCTTTTTTTACATATCTGGTGGTTACTGTAAATTTCTATTAAAATTGGATAAAGCATTCATATAAAACACATTCTCAGATTTAGAGAGGTGGTGGTAAACAGCTGCACTAAAAGGGAGGATATAGGTTAAAGAAAAGTTAAGCTCCAAGCATGGTGCAGTCTTTTCTTTCTGGTGGTTTTTTTTCCCCCCTCAGGGGATACAGATCCAGTTGTATATAGTAGTTTAAAACCCAAATTCAGTCCTGAATTTCCTTCCCAATTTCCTTCTTATTGGCTTAAAAGAAAGTTCATGGCTTTAAGTTTTGTTACTAAAACTCAGGACATCCTTGATTGAAGGTGGTGTTGATCTTGTTTTTTATACCTGTGTGTTACTTCTGAAACCAGAGATCATGAAAGAGGACTCATTCATGATGTTTTGTATTCCACTGATTTGGAAAAATTCAAGTGCCAATAGATTAGAAAAGAACAGTTTCAAAATTTGATAGCACTACATGGACTAAATTCTGGCTAGGGCTGTTTTACTATTTGACTAGTGAAAAAGGAAAATTAAAAAAGTGACACCAGTCAGTTGAAAACTAAGCAAAATTCCTGGGTCTCCAGTGGGAGATCATCTGAAGATGCATGGACTGGTGATTCTGCAGAAGGTTGGGATGAAATATGTTATGTATGGCTATTGTCATTTCCACAGGCCTGGCCTCAATGCCCTTTTGTGTCCTTCCAGTAATCTAATAATATTTTATGTCCATTTTCCCCTTATGTGATGAATGGGCTTAATACTTGTAAAGCAGAAGAGGATGGAAACCTACTGCTTTTGGTCCTTTTTTCCTATAAAAATATTATGCTCCCCAAGTAAAAGTCAGTGCTTACCAAGACAGGTTACGTGCCCTGTAGAAATGATCTTTCAAAGGCACAAGTAGGTGATCTACTCTTTTCTGGGCCTGTAAGGAAAAAAAGCCTTCGTGAAGTTCACTACTTATTCATGGTTCTCAAACCAGAGCAATAACAGGAAGTTTCCATTCTACATTAATCATTTGTAAGTGAATGTTGACTATATTGGTTTGACTTTAAGAGTAAATAAGGAGTTCTTGGTGGGGTGTTTTGTTTTGTTTTGTTTTGTTTTGTTTTTTTTAAGGACCTGTCAGTGCTGTTTGACCTTGATCCATCAGCTCCATTCATTATTCTTCTGCAAGGTGTTGGTTCATTTCCTACATCATGGGGATAAGTAGAAACTAGGACTAGATAGCAGAGGGTTACTGCTCGCTTCCTGTTAGCTGGTCAGATGTCAGGCTAGGCTTTCTGTTCTCTAGCTTGATTGATAAGCTTGAAGGAGTCCACAGCAGGTATGCAGGTCAGGGGGATAACAGCTGGAAAATATGCACCCAGCAGAGAGACCACACAGAGAGAGACCAAATTCTTTCTCACTTATCGCTGAACAATTTCAGGATAGCTTGGTGGTTAACACGACGTGATTTGACATTTGACGCAGTGTGTAATCTCTGGATGTAGCCATATAATTATGCTCTGCATTCTACTCAGCTGCTAAAATACTCTGTTACAAAGTGGGATGATGCTAATTGTTTCTTACTTTGATTTTAGCCGCAAAATAATATCCAAGAGTGAGCAATGACTGTCAGTAAGCTGCTGGATATTCAGAGTTTTTATGTGTAATTGTGAAACAGATACATCCAAAGGGTTTGACAATTTCTGCTCCTTAGTGGTCATAGAAAGAAGAGTTTCTAAGCACAGGAAAAGTTGGGATAAACTTTGTCCTTGCTCAGAGGTAGGGAAGTGTCAACAAATCTGTGTTTGGATTGGAGCCATTCCAGTCTGGCATCACTGGTAATGTAATGCTCCTGATAAGAGAGAAAAGAGCCCTTGGCATGTTAGTGAGGGCTGTGTGATGCACTCTGCCAAAGGAACCACAGCGTTCAATTATTTTTGACTTCCTCAGTGCCTTCCTTCTGTGGGTACCCTGCCTGTGGGAGGTCTTGGGTGGACACTGGATATACACAGACTTTTCCAGTTGCCTCTGTGTTTCCACTGTACTCATCCTCACCTCGACACATCCTGTCTCTCTCTCTGGTAGATAAATGTTGAGGTAGTTCTCGCAAATATTTTGGGTGCCGTGGCTGTGCTGATGTTGCTACAAGGGTAAATGCCATGGCTGGAGCAAAATAAATCTCTTTAGTCCTGATGTACAGAGTGCCCTGCAAAGGAGAGTGCCCATGATCTGCCCCGCAGTAGCTCAGGGTCACAGTGCTTTGTTGTCTGTCCCTTTACAAAGCAAGGGGATAATGTCTTCTCTTTCCTGTATCAACATTATGTTTCTGCACTTTCTGCAGTAGTTAGAAACAAGGAGTAACATTAGAGAAGAATCGATCCGGGGGCTCAGTGCTGCCTGAAGAGGCACAGGTTACTGCCATCCCTTCTCTAAGTGTTGCCTTTAAACCTCAGCTAAAACTGGTTCGAGGTCACATCCTTACCTTTGATGAATGGATGGCCCAGAAGTAAATAACATCAGCTGAGGCCTGAGATTTCTCAGTTTCCAGAACAAGATTTAAAATTATATTAATAATGACATGAAGTTCCTTCATACAGTGAATTAATCTGAAATGAATTTTAAGACAGGGACTAAGCAGGAGCAAACGCCTGATTCTGCCATTCTCTTCTACATGTTTTTTTTTTTTAATATGCAATTTTATTCTTCTCAAATGATGAATCTGTGCTGGGCCCTGTATGATCACACTTGTATAAGAGTTGTGATACTCTCTCAGGAACACTGTTATGCAAGTTTGTACTTTGAGACAGCGGTAATCACACAGAATTTGGGGTTTGTGTGCCCTTTTGTTAAAACTAACCACTGAAGCATAAACACACCCTACTGATCATATTTAGTTATGGATGTTTTAGGGTACTCTCCATGTTCAGTAGTAGGCAGCTGTCTGGCACAGGTATCATCCAGCTGTAGGAGAATGTCAGAGTTTCACATTTTTATTTCACAGATATAATTAATTGAAAAAATGGAAAATCAGCTGGCTTCATTTATTCAGGGTGCATCTATGGCAAAGCAATAGTTTAGTATTTCACCAGTCTTTCTTTACGTTTTGGTAATGGATATTTGGTGGCAAATTAAATTTAGATTTCTGAAACAATAACTATTAGGAGACCTGACCTCTTGTTTTGAAACCAGTAGATTGATTTCTATTAATGGGACCTACCCCACTGGGTTTTAAACAACCAAACAACTTCACTGGGACTTGCATAGGAGGGCTGGTTTCACAGTCAGGTGTTTATGTGCCCGTGGGGAGCAGCTAATACTCCTCCCCTTCAAAACATCAACCTGGTCTTTTAATTGTGTAATTCCACCTCTTCCCTTCCTCCCTCTCCCCTCTCCTTCCTTCTCCGGCCCCTTTGCAGGTGTCTGCTCTGACCCATCAGGTGGGTCTGTGTTTGCCTGTCAGCCCGGGAGCTGATGGCCTTACGGAGGCACGGCTGATTGCACAGAGCGGAACGGAGCTGGTCTGAGGTGCAGGTGTGAGCAATCGGGAGAGATCTCTGCTAATCCCGGGATAGGGGAGCACCCTGGGCTGCAGCAGGCATGGGCAGAAAGGGCTAAATGAAGTGCAAAAGGGAAAACCAGAAAAATTTAAATGCCGTGGTTTCCCTCTCCCAGATGGTTTGAGTTATTTAGTGCTTGTAAAATGAATTTCTGTTTTTTGGCAGCCCATGAGGGTGGAGTTTTGGAGCATGACTGGGGGGTTGTTTATATATATATGCATTTATAGAAATAGCTTTATTGGAAAGTAATTTTCTAAGGAATTTATAAGTATATGGAAATTCCTACCCACTTTAGGAATTTTGGGTTTGAACAAAAAATGAAGCTCATTTATGCTTTGTTTTCCTCGACACCTGTGGAGATCAGGTAGTTGAAAGCGTAATTGAATTTTGGGCTTTGTCACACAAGGCGTACAAGAACTCTGCTGGGTGTGAAATGCATTTCCCAGTCCTGGGAACAAAGAGGAATGGATCCACTGAGAGACTGTCTGCTTTGGGCATCTGAAGTGTTGTGCAGGCCAAATTCAAGGG